>JAWWML010022705.1:0-16372 GCA_035047165.1 Ormyrus rosae
AAATACCTATTTAATACGTAAAATTTTTGAAAATACCTTATAAATAGATATTTAATGTTTTCAATCTCTACCAGGGCTGAAGTGTTCGTTTTAATTTTATACGCAACATAAAGTATAGAAATGCAGTAAACATATGGCCACTATCGGAATACCGTTTTGGGCGTTGTTGAAAATTTACTAGTCAGCGTCCTGCATTGTTCAAGTAATGCAGAAAATATGCCAAGTCGCTAAATCAAATGATAATGTGCGGTTTATGAATATGCATAAATCTTATTTTGATTAAATTCTACGTTATTCACTTTTTGTTAAAAAATTGGTTTGCATTTAAGATTCTTGTTGTTTCTGTGGAAAGTTATTTTGCTGTTTTACTTTTGCACAGAATACAAATCAAGTTTAAATAACCTAATTTAAATTCAAAACTAAGCGACGTAAAAATTAAATTAAGTAACTTTAAATAATTTTAAAAATAAATGATTTGTAAAAGCTATACAATTGAAAAACTTGTAATTAGGATTAAGAAAACAAGTCATAATTTTTGCTTTTTATGAATCCTGCAAAACAGTTCGCCGACAGAGAATGAAATTCAGCGGAAATCTAAGAAGGCGAGAGCGCGCCTCTCGACGTTTCGCCGAGCCAAAGTGCATTACTTATGCGCGACTCTGCGGAAAAGTGTAAAAAATAGGGATCCGGAAAAAGAAAGCAGGGAAAAATGGCTCGGACGGCGTGCAAAAAAAAAAGACGAAACGTGCGGAGAAGTCGTCGCGCAAACATGCGTGAAATTGACTATCTGATAATTTGCTGCCGAAGATGGCCAGGTTTTTTTACTTTTTTTTCCGCCAGGAGAGCGGCAAATTCAAAGGCCGTCACTCAGCGGTTGTCATCGCGTTCGGTAAAAACGTCTGAGATATGGTCGAAAGTAATTCAGTGGGTGGTTGGTATCCGCGTTCGATTTTTTCGAAAGTTGCCCCAGTTGTTCATTTAGAAGAATTTATGAGGAACATCAGCTTTGGGGTAACAATCGAGATTAATTTCGGTTTTTAGGAAGAGTTGAAATCGTTTTGTTTTTTGTTTATTATTCCATTTGGCAAATTATGAGTTTGCATGCACCTAAATATTGCTTAACCCCCGATGAAATGTACGTGTTTCCCATATATACTACAGCTATTAAGTACGCAGGAGGGTTAATGTATCAAATTAACGAAATATTTTCCTTAATTAGAGGTCATCCAAATAATTCACGATTCCATTGATCTCACTTAATCTCTGTAATCAGATGTTCAAATACAAGAGTTATGAAATTCTTAGTATCAGTAAATAATAAATGATACAGAAATAAGAATTTTCATAATGAAATCAATTATTTCTATATTACCTATTAAAATATTTATTTTACTTTTTCATGCCATTATTGATAGAACGAAAACTTTTAAAATGTTTGCGTCTGAAATGATGCTTTCCACTTCCCAAGCAGCCGATTCCAAGCGTTAAATTCCAATTTACTTTGATACGCTTTTACAATGTTATTCCCTTAAAAGCCCCAATTTAGTTTCCCGGGGAATTAAACAGAGCGCGATTAAAATCACGAAAAAGCCGCGAAAAAAAGAAAGACCCTTAAAAATAGAAATTAAGCCAAGAAGAGCTGTGCGAAGCTTCAAAGCAAAAAAGTGGGTTAACTCGGTACAGTGGCCGTTGGCGCCTCCTTTTTTTGCCGCCGACGGCGACGGACGCGATCGATTCTCGCGGTGACATTATTGAAATCTCTTTGATATCCCGACTACATCGTTGCCACCGCCGAAGGCTAAGCGACTCGTCGACGTTTCAATCTTTGGCGTCTACCCCGAGTCGTTTTTCTCTCTTATTTGCGAGGAGAAGTAAATACAAGTTGTGCTCCGCCGGCGGGAAGTTGGCAGTAAAGTTTTAGGCGTAGTCGAGGATGTATTTAAATTGACATCATAAAACATCATATCGGAAGCTCCTTGAGTATAATAATTTTAGAATACTTCAGGAAATTTGGGGAATTTAGTGGTTTCGGCCAATATAATGAATGGATATTTCTATAAAACAGGGATGGAGTTTCGACGTTATTAATTCATGAATGGCGCGTATTTGAATCAAGTTTGTTCGTCAAAGTTTAATTTATATGGCTGCACGAGTGAGATGCAATGGCAAAGTTTTGAATATTAACATTTTTCGAATTCAATGTATTGAATCAAAATCGAGATATCATGTTTTAAAATAATGAAAATTTAATGTTTATTGCCAAATAATTTATCAATATTTTTTATTTTAAAAGAATAAAAGTTATAATATCAATGAATCTGTTTATTTATACGTCAACAAAATTATTTACTGTTTCATGGTATGAATAATATAAAATAAAGATAAAGCTTCGAGATTTGAAATCTCATCTGCCTATAAAGCAATTTCAACAACTCGATCGAATAACGCTGTATTCTAATCCCCAAAGGATGGAATAACAGGAAAACGAATTTTCTGTTTCCTTTGTTTTTTTTATCGATAAATGCGGTACAGATCATCGCCATAGGAAGCCTAAAAATATTGAAATATTTCCTTCTTGTTGAGTGGCTATCTCAAATTCGAGTACTCATTTTGCGCGAAAATATCTTCTTTAACACCGTTTTGTGAAGATTATGAGAGTAGCTTATATTGCACGGAAGGTGCAACGACTTTTTTTTATCCTTTATTTACCATGGTTTTAGAGCTTAATGAAAGAATATCCTGATATTTATCGCACCTGAATTAATTGGTACTTGCAAGTGCTACATCCTCTTTTAAATAAAACTTTATTTCTTAATATGAAGAATGAATAAAATTAATAGTCATTTAATCAAAGACTCTTGAAAAAGCAATTTCGCACAAGTTTACTAACTGTACATGCAATTAAATGAGATAGAGCAGAGAAATGTAAGGAGGAAATTATTGTCAGGGAGAGCTAGAGAAGGAAAGTTTGCCATAGTTTATTCGATTACACGATTGTCCCTGGGTATGCAAGACTGAAAATGAAAATGTCATCCACGTAGTACCTGAATTTAAATGCACTTGCAAGACGACGTATATATAATTCTGTCGCTAAATCATTTATTTAGTTCGTGCTTTAATTACGGATTTTTCGATAATATAGACGCGAGAATTTTGGTGATTTGATTTGAATTGACGTGTGTAAGCAACGGATTGTGTTATGCATAATCGGCAAAACAGTTCATTACGTTTGTGCGTGTAATATTAGTAGTCTTGAAACAACTGCAAAAATATGTATGTACCTTTAATTAAATGCGTTGAATTCCATTATTTTTCGAGACTATGGGCGGGAAAATTTTGGTGATTTGATTTGAACTGACGTTTGTGAGCAACGGAAATTACTATTATCCATAATCCATAAAGCAGTTTACGTTTGTACGCGTAATATTGGTTAATCTTGAAACTACTGCAAAAATATGTATATACCCTTAATTAAATGCGTTGAATTTCATTATGCGTTTAAATTATTATGCATTTACATTTATTGAGCATTTACATAAAACTAACATTAATAAATCGAGTGCAGTAACGAATTCTTGCCCAGATTAAAAGTTGATGTAAAAAAACGAGTACTTTAAAGAGTTAAGCGTTAATTTTAATGCTTAAAAATTGTTAAAGAATATTATATCAAACGTATTTTAGAAATCTTTTGCAGATAGAAACCTGTGCGTCTGCAGTTAAAATCTTTCTTTTTACTGAGTATCCAATATTTCAATTGCTTTATATTTCAATGGTCTTTTACTGTCTGGCTTGACTATAAATTTAAGAAAAGTCTTTAAAATACGAGTTCGAAACTGGTAATGTCCTATCACTGCACGGAAGTGGTAATGCTGTAAATTTTACGTAAAATATAACAATTATTTTTTCATCTGATTATTCCATTTGAATATATGCGCATAATTTTATCGCGCTGGAAATATCAATAAGACGTGTCGCACTTTATCAAGCTGCTGTAAGATTCTGAAAGCTAAAATACAAATATTTTTTTCAACTCGTGCTTATTATGCTTCTTCAAATAATGATACAGAATCTGTATGGATCTCCTTTCAAATACATAAATCCTGCATCCCCTGACTTTCTGGCTCTTTTATTTATTTTTCCGATAAATCATTCCTTTTATTTTGGAATTAAATTCTGGCGACATTTATTTTTAAATTGTTAAATCAATTAATTTTATCGTGCTTTTAAAATCTGTAACATTGTCAAGAACAAAAAAGGATAATAAAATCTGAATTACAGATGCAATTAGAAAAGTTACTATGTCTTTCGTAAAAAAGCGGAAAAATAACAGTGTTTACTCCGAGAACAGTAGTTTTCGCTCAGCGCGGGGTCGAGTGAAAATTCGCGAGATTTCATTTTTATTTCCGGTCATCGAGTAAACACGCTCGTCTTTATGCTCGAAGGCTTCCTTCGCGCAATCGACCGCGACTTTGCGAATAAATCCTTCCCTGCACTTCCTTTTTATGTCAGGCAGGGCTTCAAAAGTTGCTTGCGCTACTTGTAACCCGTTCTCTCGCCCTGTATTCTCTTTTCCTCCTTTATAGCGGCAGCTCCTTTACTCGCATTGCAGGAACCAGCATTTTTTTCGAGCTCGCCTTTGCCTCCGCTCTCTTTTATTGCATACCGCCCGTACGTACGATTAATCGAGGCTTTTTTGCCTCTGTAGCCCCTCCTCGAATATTATGCGAGATAGTTCCGTGTACGCGCGTACAATTTTTCCTCCCGGTGCGAGCTTCCTTTTTACCCGTTTTGCACGTCCGGATGAAGGAATGTATATTTTGGGTTCCTCGCAACTGTATTATTTGTTCTGGTAATAAAGGCTAGTGCACAGTTTTTACTATTACAAATTTAGTTCTCTATTCCAATCGATTTTATTGAGAAAGCAATTTTATTGAATAATTGATGAAAAAAAGGGAAATATTCGAAAGTTAAAGTATTATAAGTACTATAATATAATTTAGAAGATTTTTAGAACTTTCTGCAAAATGGATTTTATTCAAACATGAACCTCAAATATTCAATAAATTGAAGTATAAAACGCGATCTTCCTTATTTACATTGATTTCATTGAGATTTTCTCTATGCGTTTATATCCATATTAAAATATTGCAAATAACTTCTTGCTCAAGACGAACTAGTTGTATTTCATAAAAAATATAAGTAATATTAATTCTACAAAGCGCAGTCCATGATAATAAACATTCAGTTAAATAGTAAAAGTAAAAATGAGTACGTGCTTTGCGAAATTTACGGCTTGTGACATTTCTTCTAATTACAAAGTTTAGTTGGGTACTAAATAAGTAAGTTGTACTTGCCAACATGCAATTTCCTAAATGAAGATATTTATTCAGCACTTAAGTAATGAATAATTTCACAATTTGATGAGAAACGCAATGGAGCTATACAACTCAATGTTGGCTAATGTAATGTTAGTATTATATCGTGCGGAAATAAGTTAAGAGTCTACAGTCACGAAAGCATTTATTTACTCTTAATATAAAAAATGTATAATTGCAGGTTTTTTGTGGTAATGGTTACTAATAGTTAATATGATGAATATAAATTTTTCATTACTCTTGCGATAAAGCTTGCACTAAAAAGTGTATTTCCGTTGTGATAATTTTTATATATTAAATTATAAAATTTTGCGTCATAAATAATTCATTGCTTCAAGTACTTAGCAAGTTTAATGAAAACTAATATGCATTAGAGCTGCAATACAGTGCGTGATACAACTATCACAAACTAATTTGTTATCAGAACTTTATAAGGGATTGCAATTTACTCGCTCTATAACTTTGCTGCTATGACATTAATACTATTCAAATTTTCAGGTGTTTTCACTTGGAAAAACTAATGAAAATTGAATAGTTTAGACGTTTTTTTAAATAATTTTTTAAATTTATTTGCATCAAAAAAACTTAACTTCTTTGATTTCATGTGATTCTTTGCAACTTGTGTACAACATTACGAAATTTTAATATTACGTAGAAAGTGCAATCATAAGATTCTTAAGTTAGAAAGATATCACTTTCATTTAGGAATTGCAACGTCTTTTAGTAGCAATTTTTACGTAATTATAAGAAACGGTTAGATTCGGCCTCATTGTGGTGGGTTTATCTTAGATGAGGATTTGGCTTGTAATGATTACCATAAATTACTTGAAGTAATCGATAGCGATGGCTTCGAGCCTTACTTATTCAAATCTACCCTATTAAATTGAGCTTAAGGGCTTACCTATAACAATATTAGAAATCGAGAGTTTTAACAAAATTAAAAAGTCTAAAGTTTCCAATGAAAAATAAAACTGACAAATAAACTGAGAAAAAATTGTTATAACATCGACATTGAATTGAAATAAGTTGAAGGGAAATCAAATTATCGTTGAAAATCGAGTCCACCTTGAAAAGTGACGTTTAATAATGACAAAAATGAAGAAAATAATAACGCCAGTGGAAAACTCGAGAATTAATAAATAAGAAGTTAAAGAAAAGCAAAAGAAAGCGAGCTTTCAGCAGTTAAAATCTGAAGGAGCGTAACTCAATTTCCCTCTCCCCGCTCGATCGATCCGAAAGCGCCAACTCACGTCTCGGCTCCGCCTGGCGTACGAAATAAACGGTCGGCACGTACGCGTGTATACATCAGCGGCGGTTTTACAGGTCGCGTCGTTTGACTCGTCTCTTCTTCCCGGGCGTCCGTACCGAGATCCGGCAGGCTCTCGTCGCCGCGGACGCGCAGCGATGATCGCGCGGCGAGCTTTACAGCCGACCGTTAAAGTTAAAGGGCCGTCTGGGCGCGTCGGAAAGTGGCTTTTCGCGCCCCGGAGAGATTCGCCGCACCGTCGCCGATTAAATAGACGCAAGCAGCCTTAGGCTTTATTGGGGCCGTCGTTTATACTTCTTCGGTGACGGCTTCGTTACTTCTTCGCCAGTTGTTTCCGAGCCCTCGGCCTTTCGAATGAGAAACCCAGCTAGAGTTATCAAGTGCCTTTTTCGAGGCTTGAATCGGGTTAAGAGCTGTATTTTTCATCGAATTATCGTTTCGTGTAGAAATTCACGCAATCAATGTCGTAATTAAAGCATATAATTCATATATACATGTACTAGCTTTAGTCCTTGTAACGTTAAATAATGATAGGTTTTAGAACATATTAGGACTAAATCACATTGGATAGTCGATTATAGATTTAATGGCATTTAATGGCCTAAATTTCCGATAAATAAGATACGAATTATTATTTATAATGTTTTATATACTTCAATTAATAAATAAAGATTTTTATATGAATAATCCTATTAATTTCGTCAATAGAATTAATTTGTGAAACGTACGGTACCGTGAAAAATTTGAATAAGAGGTCGTTTAATTGAAAATTTCCATAAATGGGTAATGTTAATGGTAGGGCCATATAAAACTGTTAATTAGAATTAAACCGAATGTTCCTCGCACTTTCCTCGCGATGAATGGTGATGACACTTTGTGTATGTACTCAAGATGTTGCGATGAATTATCGTTTTAATTATATACTCAGCTGGTTTTATACATAAATAAGAAAGGTGAGGTTGATGTACCCCATTTAATTACTTTGAAGAGTTTTTCTTCTAAATAGGACGCATTGACTGCATTACTACAAACTCAATTACGTAAACTGCAAATTGCGAACAGTAAAAGAAGTAAAAAATATACTTGTTAAAACTGACCGAATTTACATAGCAGAAAATTAGCGTCATGATATTCTTCATTTGTTTTTGTAAATTTTATAATTTTATAATGCGGTTATTTAAATGAGATAAATTACGTACGTAACTAAATTAATGTTTTATTAAGTTTGGAGAAACGGTTGAAAAAGAAGAAGAAATGCCTTGTAAAAACGTTTTAAAATGTAATCCAATAATTTGCGTGAAAGCACGTCGCACGAGAAGCTCGGAGCGGATTAGTCCAGTAGTCCAAATTATGAGCTGAATCTCGCCCCAAAACTTGCATGAAGTAATCCCCTAATTTTAATCCGGACGCGAATAACTAACTAGATCAGCGCTCGCGTCGAATCGTGACACTCGAAACATCTCGTCCCGCGACGTCTTGGTCGTAAAAGCAGCGTAAAATTCGTACGTGCGCCGCGCTCGCCGCGAATATGACTCCGATAAATCGGACTTGCCCCGCGGCTGGAAATAGCGGAACCGCCGACATTAGTGGAGAAAAATCGTCCCGCGCTGGAATAATATTCTCTCCGAGGAAAGCTGCTCGAGGAGAGAAGGCTGTGACGCATTGCTTTCGACCCCGAGAAGTGCTGGAAAAATATACGCTTGGGAACGACGGCGGCGCTGCGTTTTATGGCGCCGAGCGAGGCACTCGATGATGCGCTGGATGCTGTTTTGCACGGTTTGTAGATGCGGCGAAGGGAAATCGTTTGCGGATTATTAAGCTTATTATTAAGGAAGATGGATTGTTTCAGTAATATATTAGACTTTTAAAATGTCTTTCTCGCGCTTTAAATAGAAGTAAGGATCACGCGTTTTAATTATGCTGTTGCAGCAGAATTTAAAATTTTCTTTTTTAATTTATCACGGGAAAGAATATTGTCAAGACCGAAAGTGAAGTTGAAAACCTGAAATTTCCTATTTCGAGTAAATCATATTTTACATCATGCGAATAATGAAATATTTATATATGTTACGAGAAAAATATTCGTTGCTTCTGCATTCGAAAATATGCAGATGAAATCTTCTGTAATCGGACAGTGGACTGATGTCCGTTTCACGATAAAAGCTACCTTGCTTTCCTACTTTCTCTTATACTGTTTCGAGTAATACTGTGTATTATACGTTGGTACCAATTCTTGTTATTTTTATCTTTTATATACAGTAAATGCTAACGTACGTTTATCTACCTTCTAAACTTCCCGTGTTTACATCCTGTTTTTTTGTTTTCTTTATTTAAAAAAAAACCTTATTTTTTATTTATTTCACGATCATAATGCAAGAAAATTGACCGATAAATTACTAGCTATTGAATTGACGAAATATTTTAGTTCTTCGATCATATTTTCTTCTGTATGTGGAGGAATTGCAATTTTCTAGCCACTGAGCCGTAAAAATGATACAGGGGAGCAAACATCGCATTTATCGCCAGAAAACGCTTTTACTTTCATATAAAATTATGTATTGATGTTCGATTTTTTATTACCGGCTGAAAATCTATTCTATTTACTATTCTGCGATATATTTGCTTAAATTTTTTACGAACGCGTTTATTTACAATATTTTATCAATATATAAATTCTTGAGTCATATTTTTTTAATATCAATAATTTTTAATCTTGATTTAAGTTCTAGTCGTTTTTAACGTTTTCAAATACTGTCAAATTTGATATTTCTATGAAATTTTTCATTTATTAAATATCGATAACGACTTTTACAGTTTTATTGAGAAATAAAGCGAAACTTTTATTTATATTATATTGATAAGTAAAAAAATAAGCAATATAATTAAACTCTCCTCTGCAGTTTTACTTGAATTTGGTAAAGAGGGTATTGAAAACACAAACGGAATTTTCAATTTCCAGGAAAGGCCGCAGCGCCCGCATACAGTGCTTTTTAAACCTCCATTCTATTGTTAAACATACGCTGAACAGTGTTATGTTTTGTTGAGTACTATTGTTGTCGACGTCAGCGATTGGAATTGATAGAACAAAATTGGAAAAAATGCCTTTTTATTATTGTGAGGTGCTGTTCAATCGATTCCTACTTTT
This sequence comes from Ormyrus rosae, assembly GCA_035047165.1. NCBI lineage: Eukaryota > Metazoa > Arthropoda > Insecta > Hymenoptera > Ormyridae > Ormyrus > Ormyrus rosae. Next base: position 9,788 of record JAWWML010022705.1, read on the forward strand.
ATTTTAATTTATTTCTTTCATTTAGTTTTGATTTCTCTTTTTTTCCCTATAAAAATAGATTAACTAAAGAACTATTTAAACATTCATTAAATAATTTATTTATAACTCTACGAGGATATTTGACGAATTAAATTGTTCTTAAAAAAGATGAAAGCTATTTAATTAATTTTCAAACATTTCTATCAGTTTTTGCATGAAAAATAAAAGGTATAAAATAGAAAATACATATCTCTGTTTTAAACAAGGTTGGATCGCGTAATTCAAAATTAAAGTAATATATACAGATTCAGTTCGCCAGACAGTCAAATATCAGACAGCCAATCATCATTCCCGACCTTCGAGAACGCACTTGCGCGACTTCTTGCCGCAACATCACTTTCTTTCTTTTTGATCCACGCCCCAGTAAACACGAGCCAATTCTCACAATTTAAGCCACCCTCGATCGCGCTCTTCAAAGATTCCCTGAAACTCGTTGAATAGCTCCTCTCGAAGTGTTGCTTTTGCTTTTAGAGGGAAAAATAATTTAAAGTCCAAGCGCAAAGCTACTGGTTCGTCACTTCCAATTAGCTCGCCAAGAGAAATTGCACAAGAAAAAGGACCGAGAGATATTGTCATCCATTTGAAAGCTCAAGCGGGGAAGCCGAAAAGCTCTCTCTTTACTTTGCAGGCGTTGGAAAATCTGTAAAGCAATATTCTTAGAGATTTTTTGCTCTCACTCCGTGCATCTTTATTTCGGACTTTAAGATCCTTTTCAGAAGCTTGAGGTTAATTTTGAAATTCCTGTAAAATGCATTACAGTTCCGTATGAAAATATTATAAAAAATCTTTAAAAAATATCAAAGTTTTTAAAAAGCAATTGCATTAAAAAAAAGAATAAATAATTGATTATAGAACTATTTTTAAAGTTCAAATTGCATAATTAATAATTCTTATTGAAAATCGATGTATAAAAAAAACGCTTGTTTTACAAATTTTTGTTATTTCCTGAGATGATTATTTAACGAATTTTATCTTCTATTTCGTTTGATGATAATTTTGCTTTCTTGTAAAATTGCACCATTGAAGTTTTCAACTTTATTACTGCAACTGACATCGTAAAAAAATGAAAAGATTTCCTTGTCGTAATACAAGGTTGCAATACAAAGTTAGGATATCGCTATTTTTTTTTACTTTTGTTTGATTCGCTTTTTTTCATCTAGTTCGTTGATTTCAATACAAAACTTTTGTCACAGAAAACTCCATAAAACTTTAAAAAAAAAAAATGTTCAAAGAGTAAAAAAAAAACAAATTAAAATGTCCAAACCGCAAAAAATCAAATGTAATCAATTAATAAGAAATAAAACACAACTTTCAACATCAATAAAACCGTATAAGCTTGAAATTCGTTCGGAAACTTGCAAGTAAACGTTCGAAAGCTCGGTCAGCGTTGAGGCAAAAGCACAAACCTAACAGTCTTTAGCAATGCACAAAGAGTCCGCAAATACGAAATTTGCAAACACAGAAGCAGAAACCCAGGCGAGAAAGCATCGATGCCATCGTTTGCAGTTTACGTATTTGCGAATGCACGACTACCTCTTCTTGTTGTTGTTGAAATTCGAAAAGAGAATCAATAATTATTTGAATAATTATGTATAAAAGAGTTCTCATTGCAGCACAGTTTTATACTACACGGAAAAATTTTGCAGATAAAGACGATCGCTATTTTGTTTGAAAAGATGCCATTTGAATAAGTTTTTTGATGCTTGTTTAAAAGTTAATGATATATAAGTTGTATCGGAGTCAATTATGTGCTTAAATGTTCAAGTATAACTGCATTAAAACAAGAAAATTACATAAATAGGAATATTACCTGGACATTTTGCTAAACCATTAAAAAATCAGTGTACACATAATATTAGTGGACTTACTATAGTGTAAACGGCGCAAGCAAAGCTCCCGCGACGCACAGAGCGCCAGCAGCAACAGGACTGCATGAAAGCCATGTCGCCTTAACCGAATGGCTCGATGTCTTTACACGCTGCAACCACTGCTGCAGCCTACATCGCTGTCAATTTTTCGGCGCACGAAGCTCGAATTCGGCCATCGCAGCATCTTTAACGACGCGGCGCCCGTTTATGGTTCACATCGGATCTGTCCTTCAAGTTTTAGGTGAATGGGAAAATTTTTATCGAGTTAGAGAATGGATCATAATAGTTTTCCATGATTCAGTGCGTTTGAGGTGATTCAGAAATTTTAAAAAGGTGAAAAGATATAATAATAAAAATTGTATTATTTTTTAAATAAATTACGTTATATTTATTAAATTAATTATTGGCAATCTTGAATATTATACTTGTGAAATTAAATTTATAAAAGAATTTTTTTTAAGATTTGAAAATCTATGACATTAAAGATACCAAGAACACTAGTTTCAGTAGATCTGTATTGAATTTAGTCAGACAAAAACATCTCTTCAATATTTCATTCAATCTAAATTCATAAAAACTCCTCTTTCTTTACAAGCAAGGGCACGAATCCATCACAAACAATATTAAACGTTCTTTTAATAAAGTTGCTTCTTAAACTTACTTCTTTCATCGTTCGAAAAATCAACCCATCCTGAAAATGCCACACTGAACCATTACCACCATCGCATAATACTACTGATTGGAAGCTTTTCGCGCTTGGCCAATAAAAAAACCAAGCAGCAAGGAGAGCTTGCAACTCACAGGACGCTGCTCGAAAGCCGACTGGCGCGCTGGGAGTCGTGGCTCGCCGTTCGAGCGTGCCGCGCTATATATAAGCGGCGACGGTGTTGCTTGCACGCCTGCGCATAGAGACCGCGTCTACAGTCGGCTTGACATTAGGCCGGCTTTACCTTTTTTTGGGGAGTTTTTTCGGGTGAGCGATGCACTGCCAGGAATCTGGGTCAAGAGGCTTTTTTCTGAAGGAGTGGTTTTCGCTGGTGAGCGATGAGGAAGCTCGCTGGTCAGTTGACGATTGCAACGAAGTATTGGGGCTTTAGTGATACTGGAGGAATGTATATCACGATTCTGTTGATTTCTTTTGCTCAAAATTGTGAGTTTCAATTGAAAGTTTGCGGTACTTTTAATGGATTACGGTCAAATTACATAAGAAATGCTTGTCTCTCGATTGATGTTATTGAAAAATTACGTGATACTTACAATTATTTTAATTAAAAGTTTTAACGCAGGTGCACAGACTTCCAGTGCCCCTAATCTAATGTATGTATATTATTAGCCAGCACGTGTAGCAATTCGAGACTTAAAGCTATTAGCATACATTCTTTGTAATTTCAAAGAGCTGCACCTGGTTAATGTTCATCGCTAATACCCTTTCAAAGAGGGTTGGAAGCTTCCGCCGTCGAAGCGTTAACCACTTAGCGACTGATCGTACATGTAAGTGTACCTGTACTACCTGATTTAACAATTTATCGGCTTCGATGCTTTGACTTTGCCAACGTTTATTAATTAAATACTTCAATACATCGAAATTTCGTTGATTTTAGTTTAAAATAATTTTTAATATATTTTCAATTAAAATTTATCTAACAAAAAATGTTTATAGATTTTGAGCTTTGGTTTTAAGTTATCAGTTATGAAATGTTATTAGTTTTTATTACTAACGATGATGGTAACTTTGGCAATGAATAAATAAATTTTGAAAATTTTGCATATTTAGTTTTCTGAAAGATAAGGCTAGTTTTGATGCATATTGAAATAACGCTTATTTTAAATGGATTCTAAAATTGGAAGAATGAATATTTTTGCATGTTTTCAAAATAAATAAGTGCAGTATTATTATTCTGATGACAATTGAAAATGTTTATTGAGTAAAAAATGAAACAAAAATTTGAAGGTCTGTGGGGAATAATATCCCACCAGATGTGTAAATTGGTTAATCACTCTCCAGAGGCAGAGAAATCAAGGTAGAAGGTCTATATTAGCGGACAAACTATCAGCCGTATACTAAAAGTAAAGAGAACTTGGTTTATATTAATTAATAAAAAAAAACTTTTTTTAAACATTAATTCGTCGTTTTTTTAACACTTGATGAAAGGTAAAAGATGTTTATTCTGTTTTATATTTAAATTTTTACAACAGGATTCGTGGCATGCTAAATTAAATGTACGTCAATTTTAAGAGCTCTTCTATATTTTTACATTGCAATATTAAAAGGTTTAAAATGTTAAAATATTTCAATCTAATATGATGAAAGATAAATTAAATTTTATCTGTATTTTTTGAAAAGCAAGTTTATATTAAAACTTTCATAACAGGAATGAATTCACAAAATAATAAATTTTTAAAGCTCACGTTTTCAAGTTTATCGAATAACATTCAAAATGCCTAAAATGTTAAAATACTTAACATTTTGGAGAAATACAAATATGATAGTTTGAGTTTAAACTCTGCAACTTCTAAAATAATCGCGTTGACGTTTTACTTGAGTATTATCTTTAAAATATATTCCCGACCTTTTCGCACTGATAAAATTGTTAATTTTTATTTTCAAGCCTATCGCGCCATAATACCTTTACCTCCGCGGCAGCATTCCGCCAACGAGTTTATTTATGGGGTGTAAAGATAAAAGTAAAGCGTTATTTTATACTCGATCGAATCCCCATCGCGCTCGTCGGAAATATGAGAGTTTGCAGCCCAGCTAGCTATAATACGTGAAAGCCAAAGCTCGGCCCGCGTTTAATCTTTATCGAAGCACAGAAAATTAGAATGTAATTACGAAACAGCAGCGGGCAGCAACAAAAGCACGATATTATCTGCTGCGTTGCAGTTAATACTTTCAAAGTGGTTTTAACTGGCTTGTCGTAATTTTCGGGAAATGAGGTATTGTTTTTGACCTTCATTTTACAAAAAAATGAGCTTTGTGTTTTTATTGTTTTTCTGTAAAAAAGGTAAAAATGTGAATGATTAATTCTAGAATAGTTATACACCAACTCTTTATAATAAGTTATTCCTCATTATTTTTTGCTTACTTTTACTTTCTAGTTTTTTTTATTCTAAACACACTTTTATGAACACCATAAATTGAAGTATCAAAAGTCGAAAGAACTAAACATATATCTCCATTTAGTTGTAACGCAGCCATTTAAGTCAATCTCAATTTTCCGGATGAAAATCTCGGAACAAATACACGACGTTCTCTTTAAAAAAATCATGCATTTTATAAAGTAAGGAGATCCGCGGCGACCACGAATCAAGCTCGATAAATCCGCCGAGTATACGAGCTCGGGAAGTTCTCGCTCCCGACCCTCTCTGTTGAGAATTGCGGGGAAAATTGAGAAAGAGAGGAAGAGAAAAGCGCTTCAAAGGGAATCGAAAACGCAGGGCGACTCCCGGATAAGGATCGATTTTCCGGGAACTTTTGGCCCCTTCCCGGAAGTCATGTACGCTGCTTTTTCCGGTGCATTATTAATTGTACGTGCCCACGAGCGCTCGCTTTTTTTCTTGGGGAATAACTTGGCGATTCCGGCGGGGGAAACTAGTTGAGATTTTGGTTCTATTGGAAATGTTTTTTATGGCGAGGGTTTTGCCGACTCGAGGTCAACGCAGTTTGCATAATTTAATATTTGTAAGACAGTTGAATAAAAGTATAGATATATATATAGGTCATCCTCCTCTCTTTCTAAATTCTAGTTGTGGTTCTCTTCTGAAACTTTTTTTAGGAAGAAAAATAAGAAATCAATTGACACTTGAATTGCAATTGAATTCTAATACTTTTGCCATAGATAGATAAAAATATGCAAAGTTTTTTACATAATTGCTTATTAAAATGTACATAAATTTCTATTAATTTTTGATGTCCAAGTTTATTTATGGCCAAGTAATTGGCTATTTTTTTTACAAAAGTTTTAAGAATTCTGCCTGACCAAACTCCACCATATTCTACTTATTTAAAACTTGGATACTTCTTACTGAAGTACTGTTTACTTCTTCTAAGTTGCATTTATTTTCTTGTGCAATAATTATAGAATAACAAAAAAAAATGCTTCCTCTAGGAGGAAGCAATAAATAAATAAACCAATAAACAATTTCTAAATAATGTTTATATCTAATACTTTATTTTCTTAGTTATTGCAAAATTGAAAAAGCCAATCTTTCCAATCTTTCTAAAGTCTAAAATTGAAATATTCGAGTCGAGATCTGAAAGGCAATTTTCAAACAAGTAGAAAAGAGATTTTTATTTGCAGTGATGTAGTGCAAGCTAAAGACGTCGAGATTACGCGCAACGGAAGGGAGGGATCAATTAAAAAAGTGCAGTTCAACACTTTGTATCGCTGCCCCCTTCTTACGCTTCGGCGCTCCGGCAATTTCCGGCGCAAGCTGCGGTCGAGGAGTCTGCAGCTGCATCGTTAAGTCGGCGAAACTTTCGCGTTCACATTCGCGTGCCTCTTGAACTTTAAGCGATGAAAAAAAAGTGTTAGCCGCGCTCGCACATATTTTCACGGTAACTAAATTCTCCGGCCGCTCGTTCCTTAGCAGCCGATACGCTTTAAGGTAGCTCTATAGTTTTGTGATTTATCCAAGACCATGTTAAAAACTAGTTAAAAGTACTCATTAGAACTTA
>JAWWML010022726.1:0-16360 GCA_035047165.1 Ormyrus rosae
TTGAGACATATTATAGTCCCGTTCCTCCCCAATTTATAAAACACTTGTATTTCAATAAATTGCCAATCTAATGTTTACAATAATTCATAGTAACAAAAGTTACTCCAATGTATTTGCAATAATTAAAAATTCGAAACGCGACACTAAGGTTTGTAACGTATTTTAATCGTTACACTGCATCTTCGATATTTTTCAAGAGTTCAAAAATACTAAGGCAATTAATGCAGACCATTTAAAGCTATAAAAATGACAAAAGCTGTGTTTTCGCCAAAAATATGGAATTTTTTTGAAAATCGCTATAAAATTGAAAATTCTTCTGATCCCACTTTAAACACTTCATATCTGATGTATGTTTCGATGAAGAATCCGTTTTTTATGGTTGTAAAAATATAAAAAATAGCGTTGTTGCATTTAAGCTACTTTTTCCCTGAAGATCGCCAAAGTTTAAGTATTCAGTTTACTGCAATATAGTGTTTTTTTTTTAAAGCTGACGAAATTTCCTTAAAAAATATCTGAAGTTTATTTATTTATTGATTTATTTATTTTTTTAACGTGCCGTTTATGCGCAATTCGAGTCAAAAAACGTCCTTTTTTGCAAAAATAATGTTCTTCACCAACTATGGTCTGCTATAGCTCGAAAACCATGACTTAACAAAATCTGAAAAAATTCAGAGTTACTCACGGCTCCGAGGCCAACATCTTCATCAATTTTGGAGACAAAAAAATTGTTTTGCCATGTACAGTTGACATGGAATGTTCTTCTTGATATTTTGGATGTCTGTGAATCTTTTTAGATTTTTTGGACTTCAATTTTCCCAGCTAAAAATGCTCAAAGTGACAGTTTTTATGATTTTTTCAATTTTTTGACAATTTTCAACTTCATTTTCCTCCTGAGCTATGTCTTTTATGAAAAAATGCCTAAGGGACTTTTTTGTTGCAAAAGAGTTAGATTTTCAGAAAATTTAGCTTACTAAAGGTATATTATATTCCTTCAATGATTTAAAACCATTTAAAACCTATATTTCAAAAATTTCAAAAGTCGCTCATTGGTACCATGTCAGAAAAAATCATTGAAGTAGCAGCTATTATAAGTACAAATACTATGCTTTCAATTTTGGAGTGGGCAACGTTTTAGTTTTTTAGAAAAAAAATTCATAAACATAGTGAAAGAATAATTTAAAGCCTTAAATTAAAAATCTAAAGCTATTACATTGAAAATTTCAAGAGTTTGATCATCCATAAAATTCCACGTAAAGTCATGGTTGGCAATGCTGCTGCCAAGCCGGGCCTCGGAATTGAGGAGCGTTATCGCTTAAAGCGATGCAAGGATAACCCCAGCGCATGAAAACCTCGTTTTCCAGGACAGGTAGTATGGTTTTTATTTCCGCGTTCGAAACAGAGGCCTCTACCCAGCGAGACATTACATCGTTAACTACAAAAATAAACCGTTTCCCCCGCGACGTAGGGGGGTAAGGGCCCATAAAGTATATCGCGACCGTGTCCCAAGGCGCCGCCGGCTGTCTAGAGCGCGGTTCGCCCTTTACTATCGGCGTAGAAGCTTTGCTGAGCAGGCAGGCGGCGCAGCAGGTGACAGCGCGGTGAATGTCCTCGCGCATTCGTGGCCAAAAGTGATTCTCGCGTACGGCACGAATTGTTTCATCCATCCCGGGATGACCAGCAAGCGGATCATTATGAAAGTAATGAATGACGGTTTCACGGCATTTATATGGCACGTAGATTCGCGGTGCTCTTCCCTGTTGGATTACAAAATACGCGCTTTCAATGAAAGACAAAGTTTGAAAGAGCTGTAGGAAGCGGGAAACATCTTTAAAATCTATTGGCTCCTTTGGCTGAGGTTCTTTAATGCGCTCGTGCAGGCCCTGAGCTACCGTGAATGCAATTCAAACGGCACCAGCATTTTTCTCTCTCTTCGGCGGTAAAAGAGCGTCAACAACGTCGGTTTCCTCATTATTAATTTTGGTGGTCTTTTCGCGTGAAAGCGCATCGGGAAGCTCGTTCTTTTTTCCGGCGATGTGCTCGACAGCAAAATTAAAACCGCGCAGAAACATTGACCAACGATAGAATTTATTTTTATCATCTTTAATCCGATCTAACCAGGTGAGCGCGCGATTATCCGTTCGTAGAATAAATATACCATCCTCCAAATAATGCGCAGGGCCCAAATTACAGCTAGACACTCCTGCTCGTTTGAATGGTATCGCGTTTCTGCCGCCGTTAAACTTCGCGGACGCATACGCGATCACTTGACCCTCTCCGTTCTCCGCGAACTGGTATAAGACGGCCCCTATACCAGTCGCAGATGCGTCTGTTGGGAGGACGAGAGACACTCCTGGTTTTGGCTTTGATAATACATGCGGCGTATTAAATAATTGTTTTACCGCATGGACCGCGCTCTGGACTTTCTGCGTCCAGCGCCAAGAGCTATTCGATTAGAGAAGGGCCGTGAGCGGAGACACGACATTCGCGAAGTTCGGCACACGAAGATGGTTCAATTAAACCGTCTAGTCCAGTCAAATTAGCTCCAAAACTGATCATTTTTTGCAAAAATTAATAGTAGAATTCGGAGAGCACAGTCGTATAGAATACGGTAATACAAGTCTATCGGATCTAGCTAAAACTGTGAAAGTTGGCTATTATGTTTATAAAAAAATTGCAGAGGCTTTTATTTTTAAAATAATTGTGCAGTCTTTTATTGATAATTATATTGTTAAAAATAGTGCATTTTTTCACTTTTTTAATGTTTCGTTGACTCAAAAAACTCTAACTTGCATTTTTGAGTATACAAACAAAAGCCTCTGTAAAGTTCTAGAGCTTGGTATTACGTATGGAAAAATTTCAGTTTTTGGGGATTATGAAATTGTGCCCCGCAGGAGACATTGTCAATAAACCCCTTTGTTGATGTCTTTTTAAAGCAAAACTCTTTCAAATTTCATTAAAATGAGCTGAAAATTGTTTTCTTTTTTAATTTTTGTATAACTGAAACATAGTTACATTTCTATAAATGTAAAATTTAAAATAAAGAACTTTTATCTGACTGAACCCTACCCTTAATATCTTGCGTTTTTATCTTGTGCATTTTTATTTGCGCAAAAGTTTTCTTTAATAATTTAAAAAGTTTAATTGATGAACTTCAAGTAACCCTACAGTTCACGCTACATTTCCTTTACTAAAAACGTTTTCATCATCCAGTATTGATTTTGCAATAAAATTCCAAGTGTTGCGAAACAGCAAAGCGCGAGAGCGCTGGGTGCACGCGTACGCACTGAAGTCACAGCGGGAGAGAGCGATCGCAGCGAGCAAGCGCTCCCCATACGATGCGGCTCTCTTTTAGCTGCGTCCTGCAGTCGCGCGCTCATTCGTCGAATTTCCCATTTTTCAATTGCCCATATCTCCGAATCTAGGCGTCGTATCGAAAAATTAAAGATGGACATATTTCTTAGAATTGCCTTCTCTATCCAATGGTGTGGAGATTAAAAAATGGTTTTGATACACCTTGTATATAGTTTCGTAGCATAATCTATATAAAATTTCTAATTGCATTATTTTTTTCCAAAAAGTTTATGAACAACGAAAAAGTGAGACCTCACAGAGCTCATTTTATTGAGATTTCTATCTTCAGGAATTTCTTGAAAATAGTACATAAAAAATGATGAAAATTAAAAATTTGAAAAATTCCAGAAATTGTCAGGGGCGATTTTAGGAGGCTTTTAAAAGAACTTTTGAAAAATTATTTCTTTTGTATGTAATTTCACATAAAAAATTAGTGAAAAAATTGATGATATGGGTGCGCCAATTTTATCCGATTTTCACTGTTCTGGAAATTTAAAATAAAAATAATTAATAATTGTTATTTTTTAAGAAAAAATTTTAAGTAAATTTTTTCAAGAAAAGAAGACGTTTTATTGATTTATTTTGATTTATTGATATTGAAAAACGTTACACTATTACGTTTTACATAAAAGAGAATTCAAAAATAACTTGCAAAAGCGGCAGTAGAAGGCAGTGACGTTGCAACTTTATGCGCATGCATATGTATTCCTAACCTAACTCTTTTATTATGTAGTTATTAAGTCACGTCTTCAAAAGTAATTTTTTTGCTACAAATCAGGTGGTATATAATACTTTATTGCTATACCGACAGGAGAAGTCCTTTTCTTATATATTGTGACAGTAACTATTTACTATACAGACAAAAAAAATACGTATGAGAGAGACAGTTGCCCGTCTACGACATTCTCTATTTTATCTAATTTTATTTCTATTTAATTCTCTATTTTATCTAATTCTTTCAATAATTAGTATGAGGTGTCATGAAATATAATAGAAAAAATATTTTGGACTTATCTTATAAAATACATTTCTAATATACGTAATCAAACAAAAATAGAGCGCGCGTAGCGCGGATGAATATAGCTAGTAATAATAAAAATATGACTGTACTATCTTATATACTCTTTAAAGTAGAATAAGTGAAAATTCACTTATTCGAAGTGTATATGCACTTATTCGCCATTTCAAAAGTCTTCCATGTGCAATAAGTGAATATTCACTTATCATGTAAGTGGCAATCATGTAAAGGCTGAGAACATTCAAATTTTCATTATAGGGGTTCTATACCCATCGTTGACATGCTTTTAAATGACCTGTAAACAAGAAATTTAAATTAATAATAGTTTATACTATCTACATATTAAAAATATAGCTCATTCTAAATCAAATGAGCCCAGACAGAAGTCTGTAGGTCCATTTGTTTCAGAGATATTTCAATCTCAAATTTTTTCCTTTAGCGTCAACTCCAGTTTGAACCATTGGATGGATTGGCATGAAACAGGGCTTAAAATCTTTGTTTTTGATGTCATTTAGGGCCAAAGCTCTGAAATAGTAGAATTTTTTAATTTACTATTTTTAAATCAAGAAAAATTGAAAAATTTTCTTAAAATTTTTGTGGTTTTCACCAAAAATTAGAAATAATGCTTATTTATTTTGGTTCAGCCGGGTATCTGTCTTACGCCTCGGCTCAGTCGTGTACAACGCTGCGGCTCTTTATGTGCCGCAGCTTTTTCCCCATCAGCTATCACTCCTGCCTGGTCTGAAATTCACGGAACTTGATTGTCGGTAGTGGAAGGATTCGGGGAAAGGAGCTCGCTAATGAATAACGCGTTAAAAATATAGTATAATCGCTTATCGTGCAGGTCAATGTTTTCACTCGAGTTTGCATGTGATCGGCCACTGCCGATATAGCCGCTTCACGAAGGCTTTTCCCGGGTTCTGTATTGGGGTAAAAATTCAAACTAATGAGTCGGCTTCGATGCCGGTCGTTGCTCGCATAAGTTTGGCCTGAACAATTAAGTATAATCGCGTTGTGATAAAACAAAATCGTCAAACCTACTTAGTGGCTGGCCAATCGCGTAAAGGAAGAATCCGATTTCCTCTCTCGCTCTCACTGATTATATGGCAGGCCTGCTACTGCTTCTCTCGCTTGCAGCAACTTCCGCTTGCTCGCGCTGTCCCTTATCCCCTCGAGCTGTTTGGGTTCTGTGAAGGGGCCGACGTGCATTTTGTGATGTTTCGTCTCTCTCCTTGACTCGGTCTCCCATAGCCGACAACAGTCCCAGCCCGTTACAAAGCATAAAAGGTTTTAAAATAATTTTGTTATAAATTAATTAAATTAAGTAAAGATAATTAAAGAAGAAAACAAATTTTATTTTTACCTAGTTCAATCATTAATTTGAGCTAATGAATTAATAATATTCATATTAACCTCTAGAGGACCAGAAAGCACCTCTATCAAGTTGGCCGGCCAACTTTATCGTACTGATACCAAAACCATCTTATAATGTGCAGTAAATTATCCGTAAATTATCCGCGAAATTTATTAATTTACCGTAAATTAGGTTCCCGGATAAACGGAGTGTACGGCCAACTTGATATCAAGTTAGCAGAACAACGATAGGAATAGTGACAATCGCAACACCTAGAGACATGAATCCAAGCCTATAATTTGCCGTAAATTATCCGTAATCAATATGCAAAGTCAAAATTACGATATATATAGATCTTACAATAAATCTTTATTAATAAGTTTACACATTACTAAATTGTTCCTTTCAGAGCCGAGGGGCTTCGACAAGTCCCGTACGGGTCCTCGCGATACAAAAAAAAATACAATTTCGCACCGCGCGCGCAAGATACATATATATATATATATTTTCAATAAACGGTAAACGAAATTACGTGGATTTATACCCTTTTAGTTTTTACGACGTTGTCCTCAGCTGCGGGTTCTTTATCTGCGACTCGTGTTCGTGCGGGTTGTGTTGTGTCTACCCCGCTTCTGCTTATACTTCCGAATTAAGTATGCGATTCTGGATTCACAATCTCTGGTTCACGCGATTCTAAATTCACAATTCGAGTTTTAATATTCGAGACTGAGTGTCTGCGACTCGACGGCACGGTGCGTACTGATGCGGCGGTGGTCGTTCAAAAGAAAGAGAGCACTCGGACCTTATCTTAAATAAGGGAGAAATGCAGCGTAAACATTTCTCCTCGAACTGCCTTTTCTTCAGTCTTTGCTGCCTCCCTCTCTTCCTCCATGCTCTCTTCCTCCATCCCGCAGCGCTGTGCTTCGGTCGTGCTACCTTTCCCAAGCCTAACTTTGCGCCTCACCGACGCGCACGCATACATGCAAATGGTCAATTTTACATATTTTTTTTTTCCGAGAAACGGGTCCTTATAAGATGGTCGATGTGACTAAAGCTAAATGTTCTTAATTTGTGTTTGTGTTTTTTTTTCTTTCAATATTAGATATGGTAGTTATAGTTTTTATTTGCAAAAATAAACCATGGTTTTTGGTCTTTTTAAGTGATTGATTAAACAAAAATACTTGATAAAATAGTTAGGTTCTTTAAACGGTTGCGGGTTTTGTTTTTGTTTATTCAATCAGTATAAAATTTGGACATTTAATATTGAAAATGGTCTCATAATCAGTTAATCATAAATTTTAAATGTCTCTAATAATATTCTCTGATTGTTATGGTCATTTTGTCGTTTTTTGGTCACCTTAATAAATTCGTCCTTCTCTTTCGCTCCTATGTATATCATTTTTACGCGCTTAGAAGTAAGCACTTCGACTACGTCGCGGACGGTTGGCCGGATGCAACCCTATATTTCGCGCGATAAGCACATACTTCTGCGCCCGTCGGGTATACTTGACTTCGGTCTGAATTACTTTGAAAATTTCTCGTTCAATCTCTTTATTGTTTTAACGTTCCCTTCGCGTTTTGGTCTGTGTTAATTTGGTTTATTTTACAACTTTTTGTTTAAGTCGAATTTGTGTATCGATATTCGTTTTTGGTCTTTTTTTAAGTTAAGTTTATAATTTTCAAATTGTTAGTCGTATTTTTAATTTGTCGGCGTTTTGAGTCGCTGTTAATATTAAAGCCGGTTTAAAATAGGTAGATAAAATTACGAGCTAATAAATTTTGGTTGATTTAGAGCGAGAAAGGATCGAGGTTTTGCGATCTTTCTTTTCTGTCACTCTCATGAATGATTTTCAATTGCCTAGAAGCGCGCACTTTGGTTGTTCGAGCAAGCGGCTGCAGCGAGAGCAACCCTACACTTCGCGCGATAAGCACATATCTTTCGGTCTGCCCGTGTGTGTATGGCTTTCTTTCGACTTCAAAACTTTCCATTTCTTTTTTTTATTATAATTTTCTTTTTGCGGTTTTAGAGTTTGCTTGGTCTTCGGTTTTAATTTTTTTTTTATTTAGCTATTTGGTCAATATCGCGATTCGGTAAAAGTAAATGAATCTTATTCTTAACTTCGCGGAGGGATTTGGATAAAACAAATTTGGCTTTTCTTCAAAAAAAAAAAAAAAAAAAAGGGAAGTCTTTGCAACAGCCTATTGTGAGAGTTTTTGCTCTAGACTCGGTTGTTCTAGCAGATGTGGCGCGCTTTCTCTTTCAAGGTCGGTCGTTCTAGTTGGTCGAGTTTTTCCGTCTTTACAAGTTTTTAATATCAAAGTTGTTGGTTTAGGTCTTATTTATTTAGGGCGGTCTTTTAATGTTGTGGTCTTAATAATTTTCTTTGATTTATTGGTCATTTGTAGGGTTTAATTTATTGGTTGTTCAAAATTTAAAAACGTCATGTAACAATCTGCGTCTCATTTCTGCAGTAAAATAATTTGCCGTGAGCTCTAAATCGCAAGAGCAGCGAAAATATGTAGGGAATAAGACCAGTTCACAACGTTAAGCGTTAAATGGCCAACAATCGAATGTTACATTTTTGCTGTACTTGCGATTTAGAGCTCACGGAATATTATTAGGCTCCAGAAATGAGAAGCAAATATCTTACGGCAAATTATAAGCCCTTTTGGACGTATCTGGGACATTGACTTGTGCGCCATTTAACGCTTATCATTATAAACTGGTCGTCTGCCATGTAGATTTTCGCTGTTCTATCGATTTAGAGCTCACGGCAAATTATTGGGCGCCAGAAATGAGGAGCGAAGTGCTCCACTTGTCTTTTCTGAACTTGGTCATTTTAATATGTGTGGGTTCGTGCGCGCGTGTGTGCGTGCGTGCGTGCGTGTGTGCGCCTGCATGTGTGTGTGTGTGTGTGCGTGTGCGCGCACGTGCATCCAGACTAGCGTGCCGCACTCACTCAGATGCGAACTTTCGCTTGCACTCAGATAGAGACCGCATCTTATCTGGCACAGGAGCATTTAATGTTTTAAACTCGTAATTTTGACTTTGCATATTGATTACGGATAATTTACGGCAAATTACAGGCTTGGATTCATGTCTCTAGGTGTTGCGGTTGTCATTATTCCTATCATTGTCCTGCTAAGTTGATATCAAGTTGACCGGACACTCCGTTTTTCCTGGAACCTAATTTACGGCAAATTAATAAATTTCACGGATAATTTACGGCAAATTATAAGATGGTTTTGGTATCAATACGATAAAGTTGTCCGGCCAACTTGATAGAGGCCCAGAAAGCCACGATCGTCGCGCAACCTTAGTCCCACACAATATCCATGATCAATCCTTGATATTAGATATCTTTTATATTAGTTTTCTGAGGGCGATGTACCTCCTTAAATCCCGGTTTTCTAAAGATTAAAGAAAAGTTTTTATCTTATTTTTTAAATCAGTAATAAATTAATATAAAATCAGTTGTATAATATATTTATGTTAAATTTTGTCACTTTTATAATACACATTTTACTGTTTTGTATTTATATTAACATAAAATTTTATAATTTCATTTTAATTGTAGGAGAAGACAACTTATCAAAGAAAGTGAAGGATCTTGAAACATTGCTGGTAAATCATCAAATGGAAATAAAATCTTTATCCGAACAGCTAAAGGCAGCACGCATCCAAAGTCAACAATATTGCGATATTGCTGAAAGCGCTGAATTACAGCTGCGTGAAACAATGGATCAGTATAATAAATCCAAAATAATGCTTGAAAGTAATTTAAAATCTGCTTTAGATGAATCCCTAATTTTGAAAGAGAAAGTTAAAAATTTGGAAGAAAAAATAGTAAAATTATCGAACGGGCAACTCGAGGGTGATACAGAATTAAAGGAAAAATTATCTAATGCTGAACGAATAATTGATGAACTTAATGATTTGAAAAATGAACTTGCTGTTACCAAAAGTGATTTACAAAATGCTTCTGAAGCAGCTGCTGCGGCTGAAGATAAATATGCTAGAGAAATGGTTCTTCATTCTGCTGATTTACAAACTCTTACTAAATTAAAAGAAGAAAATCAAGAAATATCCAAAAAAATGTCCGAACTGATGCAACAGAATCATTTAGCTAAAGAAACCTTGACGATTGAGAAATCTATGTGGCAAAATAGAGAAAAGCATCTAAACGAAGAAATTCAAGAATTACAAAAAAGAGTAGAAGATTTAGATGCACAAAATGTTCTCTTGCATAATCAAATTCAAGAATTGAGTGAACGAGCTGTTTTATTGCAGAATCAACAAAGCAGTAGTGATTCTCAAAGTCCTAATAAAATTATAGAATCCGTAAATCGAAGTTTTTCTGAAGAAGATTCTAAGTCAACAGAACAGTTACTTCAAATTATGAAATATTTGCGACGCGAAAAAGATTTAGTTCTTGCTAAATTCGATGTACTAAAAACCGAAAACACAAGACTTAAATCCCAAGTTGAACTTACAGAAAAACGTTTAGATGAAACAAAAAAAATCCTTGATCAGGAACGTGAAAACACTGAAATTGAAATTGTCACTACTTCAAAGCACTCGGAATTGCTAAGAAAAGTAGAAACTTTGAATGCTATTACCGATTCTAATCGCATTCTTCGGGAAGAGAGAGATTCGCTTTGTAGTAAAATCAATGATTTAACAGATAAGTTAAACGTACTTTCAAATGAAGTAATACCACTGCGAGAGAAAGCTCGGGACTTGGAAATAAAAAATGAGTCTCTGCACCAAGAAAATAGTAGTCTAAAAAGTGAGGCTATGAGATGGCGTCAAAGGGCAAATACGCTAGTCGAAAGAGCTAATAAAGCAAGTCCCGAAGATTGGCGTAGATTGCAAACTGAAAGAGAAAATCTGAGTAAATTATTAACTTCAGAGCGTGAAATTCATAACAAACGTATGGAAGAACTTAGTAGTTTAAGAAATGAAAAAGCACGTGTAGAAGAACAATTATGTCAGGTACAAATTCAACTTCAATCTCAAAATGAACAGATTGCTAAAATCACTGAAGACACTCGAAAACTTATTATTAACTTGAACGAAAAGTCTAAAGATCTAGAAAGTTTAAAAAAAGAACTTACTAATAAAGATGCTCTTCTCACAGATATAAAAAATAAAGAGATACAAATCCGTAAAATTGCTAAAAAATATAAAACTCAATATGAAGAGTTGACGAAAAGTGTAGAAGAGGAAAAAACTCGCCTAGAAGATAATCCACCTAATCAATTATCGGGAGGAAAATTAGTACCGGATGAAGATTTGCAAATTTCTATAGAAAGAGAAAGTCAGCTCAGAGAAGAGGGACGTTCAGAATTAAGACAAGTTAATACTGAATTAAGTTCAAGAGTAGATGAATTAAGTCAGCAAGTATTAATTATGCAATCGGAATCTGAAAATCTAAAAAAAGAAATTGAAGTTATCAACAAAGCTAGTTTAGAAAAAGAAGAACGTGCGAAGCAAGTACTTAAAGGTGCTCGAACAAAAATCATGCAACTTACCGAGTACAAAAAGCTTTGCGAAAAAGAAATGCATGACTTAAAGGAGAAGTTGGACTCAAGTGCGAGCGAGTGCGAATCAAATGTAAGTGAATACGAGGCCAGACTGGCAGCTCTTAAATCTCAAATGGAAGGTCGCATTCAACGTCTTGAACATGAACGTTCAGATTTACAGGCAGAAAAAGAAGCTTTACTTCAACGAGCTGCGCAATTGCAAAGACAATTAGCAGGTCAAAGTAATCTTGGAACTGGAAATACTGATCCACCTACAGCTAATATTAAACCTATGTCGGCTCGTGCTGAAACTCCTTTAGCTAGTATTCGTCCTATGAGTGTTGTTGTGCAATCTCGTACTGCTGCTGTTTTGCCAACAACGGCCGGTGCTCCACTGCTTTTAGTATCCCAACAATCACAACAACAACTAGTGCATACAACTGAAACCAGTTCTCCTACTAGTTCTCACATGGATTATCAACCAGCTAGTACAAGCAGACAACTATTAGTACAACCTCAATTAAATGAATCTGCTGAATCTACTCAACGGGAAGAAACGGAAATGACAGAGCCCATTCCGGGACAACAAACAACACAACAACAGCAACAGTGTCAACAATTAACGGTTGCGCTTGTAAGTCCAAGAGTTGAGCAACAACAGCAGCAGCAACAACAGTCAATAATTCCAAGCGATCAGCAGCAGACGGTACCTAGCAGTTCCACGCAGTCCGTAACTACTTCACATACCGCTATTGGTCATAAAAGACCGAGGGCTTTAGATTCTTCGGCGTCAGCGTCTAATCTTAATGAAAATATTGAACATTCTCTTCAAGAGCAAGTCTCTAGTCCAAAGACTAAAAGAAGCAGACAACAAGAACTAATTCCTACTACGCACACAAGTGTTTCAGACATCGAATATCAGGTATTTACTATAAATAAAACATCAAAATATTTATAATGACATTTTATTTACTTTTTTACATAACGAATTAATTTTTTCTACTTAAAATAATTGTAGTAATATAAATTGCAGCGTTATTTACAAAATAATATTTATAAAATAATTGTTAAAAGTAGTTAGATTCTAGATTTAGTATTGATTTTAACTTATTAACACCCAAGCCGAATCTAGTTGTGGAGAAAAAATCAAATTCTCTTGTTTTTTATTTAGACAATTGCAAGTGATCAAATAAAATTATATAAAGAAGTTATACACGATATCTGATAATACATTCCTAGATTAAGTGCCTATGAATACAGCTTGACGTTCTCAACAAAAAATTCATTGCACCATATGCGCCAAGAGCATCGTTATTAAGGGTGCTCTACTGAAATTGCCCAAATCCGAATTGACTGTGTCGTCTCCTTCAACAATAAATTTCTTATTTATTAATTTAAAATTAATTGACAATTTTGAAAACGGGTAAATAAAGTTGTCACGCCTGTAGATAATATCTAAGAACATTTTTAAAATAGCTTCATGAAGAAAGGAGTAAAAATAAAAGCGTAATCTGGAGGAAACATTATAAGGCATAGCAGATGAACAAAACCCATTTGCTGTTGCAGCTTCGAAAGTTTCCTCCAGATTACGTTTCTATTTTCACTCCTTTTTCGTGAAACTTTTTTTTAATTATCTACCTTTAATATAAATTAGACAAATATACTTTGAATGTTTGGTGGCGCATCAATCGCCTGGCAGAGCACTCTTAAGCTATTTTTATTTCAAACTTGATCAATATAAGCCAAACGGCGGACAGCTGTGTCGGTAGGCAGAGCCTGCGCGATGCTCAAAGCAGCGATTTTGCAGAGACTCCCACTTTGAGCTATGCGGAGACTACGCCCACCGTCCCCGCTGTCCGCCGCTTGCCTAGCTGAGTGCTACGCGTACTTACAAGTGCAATGGACTTCTTTGTTCAGAATGTCCAGTTTTATCTAAAGAGTCTTAGTCTAGGAATGAATTACGCAAGTCCATAAAAAAAGTTGTCTGTGCTCGTGACGGGGCAGGTATATTTCTATGTATTTTTCATTGTCGAATTCGAATTTAAAGTCATATTATGGGCTACATCAGTGATTTTTTGAGAAAAATTCAAATAAAATGGTTTTAATAGTTTTTTAAAGATTTTTTGAAATTTAAAAAGAAACGAAAATATGATAATGATACAACTAATCTGACCACGAATTTAAATTGCACGGATCAAAATACATCGAAAACCATAATTCGGATTTCCCTTATGAAATGTTGACCCTTGTGTGCCTTTGAAAATTATATGAGTGCATAAAAGCCATAGCTATTGGAAGTTCAAAGAACCGATATTCTCCATACCAATGGATAGAGGAGACAATTTTAAGGCACACGTCAATCTTAAATTTTTCGATTTGGTGTCTAGATCCGAAGATATTGGCAATTGAAAATTGGTTAAACCGACGGATGAGCTCGTGGCTACAGGAGGCGGCTGGAAGAGAGCTGCGCCAAGGAGGGAATGCTTGCTCTCTTCCGTCGCAGCTTCAGCAAGTACGCGTGCACCAAGCGCTCTCACGCTCTAGTATTTCGCAGCGTTTGACATTTTATTGTAAAAGTAATAATAAATGATGCAGACATTTTAGTTAAGTTACATTTTATTGAAATGCAGCTTGAACTTAAAGGTCTTAATCAATTAAATTTTTGCAAAAAATTTGAGATAGCAATATCTCTGGATCAAATGGGCCTACAGAGTACAGTTTGAGCTCATTTGATCAAAATATGCTATATTTTTGATAGGTATTTTAAAAAGAATCCTTAATCATACAAATGTTTTGTTTCAGGTATTTTTATAGGAGGGAAAAGTCAGTATATACCTTCCCCCCCCCCCTAAAGAATGATTTTGAACGTTTTTTTTTACCGGATGAAACCTTTCAATGGAGCTAGGGGTGAGAAAATTAAATTTGAGCGAAATCACCCCATGGCAGTCTGAAAGCATTTTCCGAGCTAAAAATTGTGAGCTATTTCTGGATTTTCTAGCTTCAATAGAACGTGAGTTACAGCGAGTTTGGGCTGACTTAAATTTTAAGCTACACTAGCATGCATTTTTTAGCAGACGGATGTGGTTATAAATTTGTTATTACGGTAATAAATTAGTTAGAAATTATTTAAAAATTATTCAGGAGGATTTTTTCGATTGGGATGAAATGGCTGGTGCAGCTTAATCCACATTTATCAGAATATAAAACAAAGTTATTAAATATGCAACGCCTGGAGTTTCGCGATTCGAATCCCGCGCGTCTCCGTGAGCCTTAGTCGTACGTGAGTGGCAAATTAATCAAATCGCCGCACCTATAGGGTAGCACGTTCGGCGAAAAAGCTAAGGAGAGATAAATGGGGGAGGATCGTTGCCGGGACGGTTCGATCCACACGGCGAAGATTAGAGAGATCAGCTCGGAGTACGGGCAACCGGACACGTGTTGGTAAGCCGTGTGCGAACCAAGTAGGAGAAAGCAACGAGATGAGTGAGACGTTGGAACCGGGGCGCGAAGAAGCCGAGCGAGCGGGAAGGTCGTCGACTGGGACCACGGCGTGCGTCGGAAGTCTGTACTCTCCCCGTAAGACATTTATTGTAACTCTTCGAGACCCACATGCGCGTACGTGGGCCCTGCGGCGTGCGAGTGCGACGCGAGCACGTACGCCGCATACTCTTTGGATTCTGTGGTTTTTCTACGAGTGAGCGCATACGATGGCACCGGCCGGCAGCCTCGCACTGACACCACCGCGTTAAATTCCTTTTGTATTTTTGTCTATCATTAGTGAGAATAAACTCTCACTCATTTCTTTTATCTAAATGTCGACTAGTTATTTCGTACTGACTTTTGTGTTGCCTGCATTTGCCCTGGATACCGCCACTCTCCGCAGAAGTACCATTGCGAAGATCGCATTCATAAACTGGGCGGCCGAGCCCTGCTAGAAGCAATCGGAGTAGTGCGTAGCAACGAGTGCTACGCACGTACACAACACACCATCTCATCAAAGCGAGAAGCGGCAAAGCCTCTCGCGTTGTAACAGGTGGCAGCAACTCGAGGTGCGGGTCGTCATCGGGGTGCTCTCGGAGCATCCCCGTAGGTAGGTGCTGCCGAGCACTGAAAGGTGTACCTAATACACATTTCGGGATAATATTTCGCAGCAAAACCTCTCCCATTACAAATATAATAATGATACGAGTTCACTAAAATGTAGTTAAAAAATGACGTAATAATTGCTGAAAAATGAGAAAATCTGAAAAAATGCATGAAAATAGTACTTGACACAACAAACAAACTGAAAATATAAAATTTAATGTGCTGGAACATCTACCGAGAAAAACCCTCCCTGTAAGATGATTTCCCGACTAGCAGCCCTATAAAGAGAGGGCTCTAATCTGTAAACAAGGCTTGCATGCATTCGCATGTATATTATACATTCTTAATACTAACAAGGAGAACACATGCTTAATACTAACAAGGAGAACACATGACATTCCGGTCATGGAATCGTCTAAAACTCACACAGACTTATCGATGACACATACAGAGATGATATGTGCAGCCACAGGACCTAACGCTGTCTTGATCCTGAGATATGTCCTCTTCGTGCAGGTTCTCGACTGATAATGAATTTGACCTCTCGTTTCAATCAACTTCAGTTTCTGAACCTCTAAAGTGCCTCTAGTACCTACGTAATATTAAAATGTATTATAATTAACACCATTATGCCTTCAAATGAAAAAATTTAAATTCTACGGACAAATATTTACAAGTTTTGTATGAAAATTAACATTATTTCTAAAAAAAACATTAATTTACATAACTTTTCAAAAAAATTAATTTTGATTTTAAAGAACTATTTCAAAAAAATTATTTTCAATAAAAGTACCTGATTCTTTGTTTTTATGTTAATTTTTCAAATTGCTTGTCAGGTCCAGTAAGTACAGGATAAAAGCATTTAGCTATGTCAAAGCGCAAAACATTATTGTATGACCAAAGTAGTAAGTACAATAAAATAAGCGTCAATTTTTAAGATTATTGCAGACTATACAAGGTCTTCAAAAAGTATCGGACCCCCCCTGATTCGCGAAAATATTCATTTTCGTAAAACATATCTGAAA
>JAWWML010022757.1:0-16331 GCA_035047165.1 Ormyrus rosae
ATGTTTATCTCTGTGGGTAGTTGCGTGGATGTATTAAACCTATGTAACTAAACTTTCTGGTAATAAATAAATAAAAAATAAAATAAATAAAATCACGTTTTTGAGGTTATAAAATCACAGGAGGCATATGGGTGTCTAAAAATTTGGCTGAGAGGGTTTTTTTTAATGTATTTTCGATTGGCCCAGTCAGTTTTTCGAAATCGCTAAAGGCAGATTTCACATGCTTATTCGGCTATAGCCTTTGGTCAAATCATCGATTCAAGTGAATTTCAACTTTTGTATTTCGCATGAAAGAAATTATTAGTTTAAGAACTTAAAATCTATTGCATTTGAATTAAAGAATTATAATATATTATAAAAGAAATTTTCAGAGCTTTAAGTTAATTAGTTTATAAGATCTGAAAATTGGTCTTGTCTACAAAAAGCTAACTTTTTAAATTTCAATTTTTTTTTCTTTCAGATGTTTTTTTTTCTATGGGCATTCTAGTCCAAACATTTCTAAGCCAAAGATTTTACGGTCTGGCATTTGGAAATCTTTTGTATTTTTTTTTTACTATGGACATTCTAGCCCAAACATTTCTAGGCCAAAGATTTTTCGGGCCTTGTCAGCTACAAAAATTTCTAAAAACTTTTCTAGGCCAAGTCATTCTGTACCAAGTCATTCTGGGCCAGGTGGCCTAGAACCAACATGGCCCAGAACCATCACGAAAATCGAGCGATAAGGTAGGAGCGCGATCGACACCGGGCGGATCGATGCGCGCAACAGCTCGATACTCCGGTCTTGGTCGGGAATCCGCGCACACGCGTCGAGAAAAGCGAGTGAGAAGCCAAGCGAACGAGCAGTGCGAGGCGTTTGTGCGAAGTGTGAGAACGAGGAGAGCTGCGTCCCTCTTTCGACAACCTGCCGGCGAACGCAGAAGAGCGAGGAAGGACGAGCGACCGGGAAGCTGCGAGACGCGCTGTCGTTCACCTTCCCCGAGAAACTACTTGGGCGCGAGGCCCTCAGACGGCAAGCGCCGCTTCACGCGTCTGCCCGAAAGACTTTGTAAGTCATTTCTTAATTTTCGTGGCCCACGTGTGCGTGGGCTTTATATTCTAGGCCTGTGATCGAACGGCGTTTTGATCACGACTCGCGAGATCTCTCTCTTGCTTACGAGTCGCCGCACCGACTCGGACGCGTTTTATTTTATGCCGGTGCACCCGCAAGTCCACCAGAAGCTATAGCCTTCGGAGCGCGGAGACTGGGTTCTTCACGAACGTCGTCGCGGTCACCTTGCGATGTACAAGCGCGACGCGAGCACGCTCGCACCAGATCCTCGGGGTCTTGTAGGTGTTTTCTTCGAGTGAGTGCGTGCGGCGGCACCGGCCGGCGCGCTCATACATTAACACTCATCCATAGTCTATTTTTTTGTATTATTTTTTCGTAGAGTGAATAAATTCTAGTGCTGTCCTTAAGCATCCCGCATTTTATTTATTTCGCGTCGTATTCCCCTTGCCTGCAAGGCCCCGAATACCGCCACTCTCCGCGGGAGTACGACCGCGACGGTCGCACTCAACCCACTACAGCCCGGCTGTAAACGGTTGGAGCGGTGCGTAGCAGCTAAGACTACGCACGCTTAGCACATCAGAGAAGCGAGAAACTTCGGTCTCTCGCGTTGTTACGGGCCACGGCGACTCGAGACGCGAGTCGCCGTCGGAGTGCCTTCGGGGTATCCCCGGAGGTAAGTGCTGCTGAGCACTAGGACGCTATTATAACGTTTGTTCATTAATTATTTTTTTTTTTTTATCAAGGGGACGATTCCTATTTTGTATATTCAAATTTACATTCATCTATTACAACGCTCATCAGTATCAAGACTAATTCTATTATACTAATATATTATCACTAATACAATCTTTTATTTTAGTAACAGAGGATTTTTTATCTATGTCTAAGACTTACAGTTTTTTAGGCAGCTGATTATATATTTTTATTGTCTTAATTTTACTGCTCTTGTTGCTTACTGTTTTGCATATTTTTGACAGTGCTATTATTTTGTGTCTTGTTTTACTTGCTGAATTTATGTAAATATTTTTTAGTTCACTATAATTATATTTTATACTTTCTAGTGCAAAAAGTTACATCAAGTTCATTGGCCTTTTTTGTTGAAACGTATTTTTATATACAATTTTAAGTAATTTGTTTTGTGTCTGTTGAAGTAAAGTTATATTATTTCTGTAAGCTCCTCCCCATGCAATTATTCTATAACTCGCTCTGCTATGAAAGAATGCATAGTTAATCATTTTTAACGTATCTATTTGCATATATTTTGTTAACTTATGTAAAGTAAATATTAAGTATCTTGACTTCTTTATTATATAGTTGATGTGCACATCCCATTTTAAGTTGTCATCAAAATTGATTCCTAAATATTTATATTTCTTAATTTTTCATTGTAACTATATCAAAATTTCTAGGCACACTAACACAATAGTTTCCAAATGTAATAAATACCGATTTACTTATATTTAAAATTACTTTATTTAACGCTAGCCAGATTGATACATTTTCAGTATACTTATTCCTTATAGCTTCTACCTCTTTCCACGTTTTTCCTACAGCTATAATGGCTGTGTCATCAGCATAAGACAGTATAGACTCGTTTGGTATACTATTCAAGAGATCATTTATATAAATTATAAATAATAATGGCCCTAAAATTGTTTCTTGCGGAACACCTATACATTTGCTTTTGTAATCGCTTTCCGTTTGATTTAGTCTTACTTTTTGTTTTCTATTATTAAGATAACTTTTTAATAGATTATTTGCTTTGCCTCTGAATCCATATGCACAGTTTATCCAAAAAAATTGTATGGTCAATTGTATCAAAAGCTTTTGCTAGATCTAGGAATGTAGTAGCAATTGGCATACTTTTATCCAAATTCTCTTTTGTTTCTTTGTTTTTAGTGAATCCATATTGCCTTTTGCTTGATATTTTGTTTTTAGTAATAAAATTCAATATTCTTTCATATATTATTTTTTCAATAATTTTTGCTATATTTGATATAAGTGATATTGGTCTATAATTTGTTATTTTATGTTTTTGTCCTGACTTGTATATTGGAATTACTTCGGCTACTTTAAGTGAATTTGACCATATAGATTTTTCAATACAATTATTAAAAATTTTTGCCAATGGTTCACTTATAGACATTGATATTGATTTTATTGTTTTGCCACTAATTTTGTCAATTCCTCCATTTTTTCTTTCAGACTATCAATTATCTTTTTAACTTCATATTAGTCTGTAGATTTAATGAAAATTGATTTATTGTTCTTTGCAGGTACTCTTATTGATTTATTTTTTGGTATTTTTATGTCATTACTCATTTCTACTCCAATTTTGCAATAATGTAGGTTCATTGTATTTGCAATTTCTTTTTGGTCTGTTATTGTGTCATTATTACTGTTTTCAATTTCGCTAATCTTCTACTTTTATCTTTAGTATTTCCTAGTTTTATATTTATTATTTTCCATAGATTTCTTAAATTATTACTATTTTGTTCTACTATTTTTTTATCATGCATAACTTTTTCATCTTTTATTATTATATCTAAGATACTTTAACATATTTTTTGTATCTTTCTTTAAGGTTTATATTATTAGGATAATTTTTTAGTTCTTTGTATAAGATTTCTTTCTTTTCACAAGATTTTATTATTAAATTTGTAATTCAGTCTTTTCTAGGTAAGTTTTTATTCCTTTTACCTTCATTATGTTTAATATTTTTGAATTTTTCCAGATATTTTTGAATTTCCTCTATCATTAAGTTTACTGCTTCGTTAGGTTCTTCAAATTTTGTCCAATTATTTTTGCTTGCTAATTCTATTTTTTTATAATTGTACCTAATATTAGTATCACTCTTAACATTTTTCTGTTTTTTAAAAGGTTTTGAAATTTCAACAAAAAGTGGAAAATGAACAGGCATTTGTATATTTAATTTAAATCTCTTCGTATTTACTGTTTCCGATTTTATAAAAATATCAATACACGTTCCACTTTTATTAGTCAAGTCATATGGCCTAGTCGTACTTGCAAAACCCGGAAAAAATCCATTTTCTAAAAAGTTACTAAAAAAATTAAGCCTATTGTTATTACAATCTAATATATTAATATTATAGTCACCTATAATTAGATGATTCTTAACATTCTTTTTAAGTACTATATATTTTTTTATATTCAATATAAATTCTGGATTGTTTAGATCATGCGATATATAAACAGCTGATATTTCGAGGTGACATAATTTTATATTTATGTTTATTATTTTTAGTTTTTCCATTTCAATTATATTTGTCATATGATTAACTTTATTTTTGATTTATACGACTACACCATCAGATTTGTTAATTTGGCTTTGATTATAATATACCTTATATCCATTTAATTTAAAATACTGACAATTTTCTAAGTTCCAAGTTTCAGAACAAACTATTGCATACGGTTTAACCTTAAGTCTCTTAACAAAAATTTGTAGTTTGCCAAAGTTAGCATTTAAACTCCTTATATTTACATGTAGCATCAGATTATCTTTTTATTTTATATCTTTATTAAGAGACTTCAGATCATCGTAAGAAACTGCTTGTTGAAAAATTTAATTTTGGATATCATCCATAACATCATACTTCGCCATATTATAGAACAGATGAAGTTAGTCTGCTTACAAATGTGCAGGTACATTTCTATTTTCTCTTATTAAAGATGATGTGGTACCATGTCCTGCTCTCGTTCGACTTGAAACTGATTCTTCACTACCCCATGCTCATTAACCAGTGCGGTGCTGACACCTAACGCATCAATTGCCAGGCTTTTAGAGTTATTTTCTTGAATTCCTTTTTTGAAGTTATCTAGTTTAGCGACAAATCTCGGTATTTCAGGTGTTACTGAATATTCTGTAGTATTTATATATTTCCTTATTCTTGCTTTTAATATTTTGCACTCTTCATGTCAGTAGTAACATGATTAGTTTTGTATTTATTTTCATATTTGTTATTGGAGAAACTACAATTTACACAGCACCTTATTGTTTCTTCATAACTTTTTGTTAAATGAGGACCTGCACACTTTAAACAATTTGTCTTGATATTGCATTTAGCAAAACCATGCCCTAATCTGCCACATCCTATCTGCTTATGAATTTCAGCCATTACTTCCATAATAGCGAATGTCTTATTATTTCTTACGTTTGAGTGTAATATTTTGCCTTTTGTTTGTAAATGGGCAAAGTTTCTTGAATTTATATCGTCTTCTATACTTTTCTGGTTTAATTTGCAAATATTCTCTATTCCTACTATTTTTATTATCGGTTTCTTAAGTATTGCCTCTTCTACTTTATATAAGTGACTTTTGTATTCAAATATTTTTTTGCTGTCTTGGCACTTTCTTCATTCACGCAGCTTATTATAATTTTATCCTTGCCTTTATACTCAATTTGTTTTGTTTGAATAGTTTTGTCTTTTGTTAAATAATATGATATTTGCTGCTTCATGTTTGATTTTTCTTCTAGTTCTTGTCTTTTAATCACAATTTTTGGCACAGCTCTGTTTTGCGGAATCAGTTGTTTAGTTACAATTTCAGCATACAATTTTTGATCATTTTTTGGCTTTTCTTTGATTAATTGATCTTGTAGTAATGTATTTGTATCCTTCAACTCTGTATTCAATTCAGTGAGCATTTTGTTTTCTTTTATTACATGACTTTCAAGTTTTCCTATTTTTGAATTTCCGTTATCTTCATGCATTGTACAATCCATTAATTCTTGATCATTCTCTTTTTTTAATTCTTTATATTTTTTCTTAAGTAAGTTATATTCTTTTTGTATCATTTCATAATTTTGATATACTTTTTCCATTTCCGTTCTTTTTTCAAATAATACCCTCTTTAAGTGTATCACTTGAACAAGTGGATCTCCATTAATTGAGGTTAGGTTGATCGTCGGATGTTCATCACAGATTACCATCACATTAGTTATGTATTTCCCATTTTTTTTTCTATTGAAATCACTTTTATGATACACACTTTCATATTGCACAAAATACTGTTTTATTTAGTTTTTCAGAGTGACACCGATAATTTATATTCGGAGGGATTTTCTCAAGATGCAACCCCGCTATTTCAATAAGTCATAAATAATTTTCTAAGTAATCGTTTCGCTATTTGGAACATCGTTCTCCTGTAAAAAAAATTGTCGATGGAGTTTGATCAAAATTTCTTTTTATTGAGTGAAAAAAAAATTAATCATAAATAATGATATTTTCCCAACTCAGGCCTGAAATAACCCTCATTTCACGCTAGAAATGTCTTTTTTCGTCGTTTACAGCGGGGCTTACCGGACAAAAAAGTCACTTTTTTAATTTTTAAAATTAAAAAAATTTTTTTTTTAATTTTTTATTTCTGTGCACAATTTGAAATGCACGATCATCTATCCAACTTTCTAACATCAAATGAGGGATTTTCATGTCCACGTTGACAAAAACATGGTGTGTAACATGAGGAGGAAAGCTATTTCAGTTTCGGGTGAGGTATTTTCAGCACTCGTCTCTATCTCGTGATGAATACCTCGCCCTCGCTAGAAATAGCTCATTTTGTCCGTTTGTTGCACAATGTACTATTTCATAACTTCAGATATGATTTTGATTACAAAAATTACGATTTTATTGAATTACGAAGATTTCAAGTGACATGTAGCAAAAGAAATGGACAGATAAACTCAAAAGATTTTGGCGCATTTTAATTACGCGTAACCTTCGTTGACACTTGATTACTGGTAACTTCTAGGTCTAAAGAAAAAAATTCCAACGGTAATTTCTAGTATCTCGGCTATACTATACTAAAAATTAGTAATTTGAAAATTAACCATTTGTACTGCTCTCGTCACAAAGCAGGTGAAAATAACAATGTATCCTTTGCTGGACCGTGTGCCTCGGCCTTTAGAGGTGCGCATGGTAAAGGGGCCAGCCTAATCGACACCAACGAAGTTGAATGGTCGACCTGCAGTTAACTGGTCAATTGGTGAAGGTACCATCCTTTGCTCCAGAGTGCGACCTGGGAACCTGCAACAGCGCACACATTCTCTCTCTCTCTCTCTCTCTCTCTCTCTCTCGCTCTCTCTGCCGCCTTCGGGCGTTTTTGTTTTAGCTCTGGCATACTAACTCTGCCATTCACCTTCGCACATAATAGACGCATTCGTGGATCGCTTGGCATTTTTGTAGCGGCTGATTTTCTTTGCGGTTCAGGACCTAACCTATAAATTTTCTGGTCATCTATATATCGGCCATCTTTCCCGCAGAACATCCTGCGCCACTGTCGAAGCTGTTCGGTATCATTTTTCCTGATGATTGACCGATCGATATGGTAGTTACTGGCGGTGCCAGCGCTGATAACATCAGCGACCCAGCTGATGCAAAGAGCAGAGCGCCCAAGAGACGGCGACTTGATGAGGCATCCTTAAGCGATGCTGATGACTTTAAAGATGATGCGAAAACCGCCGATGAACCTGAACCTCCTGAAGCTGCAGAGACGCACGAGCTTGTTGACAACGCGGCCAAGTGTACCGATACGTTACTCTAGTAGTTTGCGAGTGTTAAGGACGCTAAACGAAAGGTAAAGTTTCGTAGAGCGATAACTGAAATTACGTCCGCGTTCAATAGGATTTCAAGCATATCTATGTTAATTAGCAGCTGAAGAGTCTATCGTTACGTGTAAAAATGCTCTTGTAGAAATATACACTGAATTAAAAAACGCGACGGGGGATTTAAAAGCATCAGGTACGTTAGCTGTTAATAATAAAGATACATTTGCGGAAGTAGTCGATCGGTCCTCCAAGCACCCAAGTAATATCGTGTCGCTTCCGCATGGAAAATGTTTTAAGGGTAGGGTACAGTCAAAAATCATCAAAAAACTCAATTTTTTTTTATTTTAGAAATCTGTTCTAGAAGTATCAAAGTGAGTGCTAGAACATTTATTAGAGTCAAAATAAAAAAATTTCAATGCTTAATTTCATAAAATTGAATAATTCTTTATTTTTTTAAATTTTTTGCTTCATAATAAGAAATGTACTATGAAATACATAGTATGTGATGTCTATGACGCGTCAGGACAGTCAGGATTCGACAATGAGAATGCACCCTAATGTTATGGTACATGTATTTTAATACAACCCGTACTGTATGCGCGTCGGCTGCCACTATTTACTTCATTTGTTGGCTGAAACTTTACATATTTATTTGTTCAACATGAAGTTAATAAAGAGAAACCATCATTCATCAAAACAGAATAATCTACAGAAACTTGCAACTAAAAAGTTAGTATGCTCTAAAGAAGAGAAAAATAGATAATCTTGAAACTAATTTTAGTAATCCAGAAGAACCTGTTGATTTAACTAAGAATAGGCAAATTTTGTTTGTTAATTGTTCAGCAAGAAAGATCCTGCTTAAAAATTATGAGTACAGTGAGTAGACTGAGTGAGTCGCTTGTAAATTTATCAAGTGACACAATTATATATCATGACTGAAATTTTATATATCAGTGTATCTTTTAATAATAGCACATGGCATTAACGAGTATACAAATTTTACTTATTATATTGTACTCAACAAAAGAAAAGAAATCAAGAGGAATGTAAAGAATGAGATACATTTTTTTAATCTTCAAGTGCCATGGAAGTAGTCGAAGCAGAAATTAGCTAGAAACGGATCTCTTAGTCTTGATAAGTGTACCAAATTAAAAAAAATATCAGCAGTCTCAGAAACTTCATTAAAAAAACAGAAAGAAGTGTTGTATGGTGCTGGGAAATTTTGAACCGCTAAAGTAAGAAAATCTTCAAAGTGTTTATGAGTGAATCTTTAATCTTGTTTTTTTCAAAATCAACTTTTTCAATCTTTCAAATGTTCCTTGCGGGGAAAATTTCTTTGAATCCAGCTGGAAACAGTGCACGAAGGTTGGATCTCATGTTTATAAAAAAGTTACACAGGCTCTTGTCGTTCAAATAATTCTTTAGTTTTTTATTGGAAATTACATTGTTAAAAATAGAGCATTTTTTCACTTTTTTAATGTTTCGCTGATTCAAAAAGGTCTTTAATTTACATTTTTGAGTTTACGATCAAAAACCTGTGTAAAGTTGCAGGTCTTGGCACTACGTATTAGAAAAGTATAGTTTTTGGTGATATCTGTAACTTTGCCCCGTAAGAGACATTTCGAATAAGCATCTTCTTTGATTACTTTTTAAAGTAAAACTCTTTCAAATTTGATTGAAATAGGCTGAAAACTTGTTTCTTTCGCTACTTTTATGTAACTAAAACATGGTTATATTTCTGTAAATATATATTATTAAATACAGAATTTTTTTTTGTGGCTGTACCCTACCCTTAATATCAGCAACTCGAAATTTGTAACTATCGGCCGTATTGATCAAGAAAATGTAAAATTTTAAAATTCTGGTGATACGAAAAATTCACTTTTGACTGCGGTAAAACTGAAAGATTTAAAAATTACGGTCGATTGTATAGATTATGGGCCTCTTAAGTCTGTATACATGGGAAATCGTTAGATGTGCTTACAAATAATCCGAGTCTTAAAAAGGAGGGTCTTGAAGTTAAAGAAAATCCGCTTTTTTCACCTCGTCTTCACACGACATTCCTGTCGAATTAACTAAGAGCGACACTTTAACATGCTTAATCACTCAAAATCTACCCGACGCGACGCTCTCGGATTTGAAAATGGTTTATATATATCCAGCAGGAAACAAAAAATTTAGATCGTGTATTATCGAAACTAGTCCTGAATTTGGATATCTTTTGCGTAGGAATAGGAAAGTTCATATAAACTGGATGTCATGCCGAATGGATGATCATGTTTCGCTTTTACAGTGTTATGCCTGTCAGCGCTTGGGTCACGTTGCTAGCTCATGCACAAATAAGGTTTACTGTTCGAGATGCGCTGGTAAACATAGCACGAAACAGTGCTCTAACTCTTCGGTAGCTTCGGTAGCACTACGCTGTGTTAACTGTGTTTCGGCTAAGTACACTAATGTTTCACATGCGGCGACAGACAGATCTAAGTGTCATATTTTACGTAGAAGAATTGAGCATAAAATTGCGATAACTAATTACGGCAATCATGGCGACTAATATATCGAAATCTTTAACTATGTCTCATATCAATGCGGAATCTGTAGAAGCGCATCTGTCAGATGTTATATCGTTGATCTCTGAAAAGTATGTTCATATCATGGCAATTGCGGAGTCCTGGCTTAAACCGACTAGAGATTCGCGTTTTTTTCTAATTACAACATTTTGCGTACAGATAGTATTGGAAAAGGCGGCGGTTGAGTTGCTTCATTTGTCAATGACTCTATTAAATATAAGATAGTATCTTGGTCAGAAGAATCTTACCGAAAAAGACCAGAGTTTTTGTTAGTCAAACAACAAGTAAATCGATCTAAAATCTTGTGTATGGCAGTTTACAATCCCCCTAAGGCTGGTTTAAGGAATGATGTTGAAGACGTTCTATTTAATTGCAATACATCTTTTGATTTTCTTATGTTGATCAGTGATTTTAATATAAGTTGGCTCAATGCATCCACTTCACAGAACATCTTGAGCTGCTCATTTCAGACGTTCAATCTTGTTCCACTGTCCTTCCAGCCGACGTTTCATCGTGGCGACTCTCACATTCTCGTTGATTACATCTGTGTAAATGATCCCTCTAGAGTCATCTCCTACTATCGGGAGACTTATCCATCGATCTCTGAACATGATGTTTGTGGAGCTAGCTTTCGATGTCCCTTGTGCCATATTGCAAACGATTACATATCGTGATTTTAAACATCTTGAGCGGAAACTTGACATGGATCTTCGATCAGTAAACTGGGATCTAGCTAGTAGTCTGGAGAGCGTTAGTAATAAGGTCGAGTTCTTTACTAAGAATCTCACCTTGCTACTCGATAAACATGCTCCTTGCACAGTTTTACTCCTAGGAAAAATCACTACGCTTGGGTAACTCCTGAGCTAAGAGCCTAAATTAGACGCCGAAACAGGGCTTGGCGCATCAATAAGCGCAGTGGTAGGATAAGTGCACCAGGGATTATAAGCAGCTTGGAAATAGGGTTAAGCTTCAGTCTAGGAACTGTATTTCAAATTACTATATAAATAAACTCGATAAATGTCGTAATTCTACTGACACTTGGAAAGTTATCAAAACCATGGGAATCGGCAATAAGGGTACTTCATTTGAAGTTCTATCAGTTTCCGTAGATGATTTGAATCGTCACTTCATCGGCTCTTCTTGTATCGAAGTAAAAAATCACTTCCACCTACACTCTGTTGAGATATCTCTTGATAACCATTTCTACTTTCATAATGTGGAAATGTCTGAAGTATTGACTGCAGTCTCTCCTGCGCGCTCTAATGTTTGCGGCTCTGACGGTCTGCTCCTAAAATTTATTAAGCTGTGCCTTCATGTAATACTACCTGTTCTCATGAATATTTTTGACACGTCATTGCAGTCAGGAATTTTTCTATCTAGCTGGAAACACGCTATTGTACGACCACTACCGAAATACAAATCCCCGTCGGAACCTAACCAATTTAGGCCTATTAGCATTTTATGTGCTACTGCTAAGCTCTTAGAGTCAGTGGCGTTGAACCAGATTCAGAAATTTGTTGAGGAAAAGTGCATTATTGATCAGCTGCAATCGGGCTTTCGGAAGTATCATAGCACACAGCGGCTCTTATTAAGATGACCTCTAACTTTCGAGCAGTGGCAGACAAAGAATATATAACTGGGCGTCTTCTAATAATCTTGTTATTAACGCGAATAAAACCAAGGCTACCTGGTTAGGTACCCGTGGTTTTATTTCAAGACTGTGTTCTTTAAAACTCCCACTGTCGGTACTCAATAAAACTAGTATTGAAGTATGTGACGCCATAAAAATCCTTGGCGTCACGATCGACAGCACCCTATCATGGCAAAAACATTGCCTCGCTGTGTCGAAAAAAAACTATACCACTTTGTCTAGTCTTCGGAAGTGTCATGAGAGCATCCCGCTTAACACTAGGCTTCTACTAGTTAAGTCGTTGGTTTTTCCTATCATCGATTACTGTTCTGTGCTTTTTCTCGACTTATCTCTTGAGCTTACAACGAAATTATCGCGATGTATCAACGCAGGGCTGCGTTATGCTACTCATACGAAAAAATTTGAGCATATAACCCCGGTTTATCACGCCCATTCTACCTTTCGCCGCGCCAGAGATCTAAATAGCAACAACCTTATCGCAAGTATACTTCGCAATAATCAACCTCAATACTTGGCGAATTTTGTTAGCTTTTCATACGAGCGTCGGTAGTTTGCGTGCTTCGCCACTAGACTTGTATGTGAAGTGGGCACGCACAAAATACTATGAATATTCATTTTGTATTAGGGCTGCGAAACTTTGGAATGACCTACTACATGCCATCCGAGCTTTATTTTATGTCTCGTTTTTAATCTCTCCTGACCGACATCCACATATGTGGACAAATATTGAATTTACTATTGTGACGTGCCCTAATTTCTTTTTATGAAATCGCCGGTGGCATTAACTATTTTGAATAAAATTCTATGGGAAGCGATCACATTATTTAATTAAAAATTAACTTTTGCCTATTATAATTGCAGTCCGAAGAAAGCAAAATCTATCACGACCGCTATTAAATTAAAAGTGCTATAAAAAATATTTATTGTGGATTATATCTTTAGTAACTCGATTAATCAGAGGGATGAAAGGGGTTGAGGTTGGTAGTAAACGACTCCCACGTAATTTTTCATTCCAAATAGTACTAGTGTCCACATATGTAGACACACATTTATATAGGAAAATATATACACTAAGGGATATATGTTTGTATATTTTAAGTTTCTAGGGCAAAAGAATAATAGATCCATGAAAAAAAAATTTTATTTGTGTATTCATGGCGCCGGTAGGAAGAGGTTAAAGCAAAACTCTTTCAAATTTGATTTAAATAAGCTGAAAATTTTTTAATTTCTTTATTTTTATGTAACTAAAACATAGTTACATTTCTACAAATGTAGAATATAAAATAAAGAACTTTTTCTCTGACTGTACCCTATGCTTAACTTCTTCTGACTGACAATATAAATACATCATTAAAAAATTTTTTTATTAATTTGTCGTTCTTTTGACTAAAAAAAGTCCTTTGTGCAAATAAGGTAAGATGTATAATGGTTTTGCCAAATTTATTTAAGAAACGTCAGTAATAATAAAATTAATATCTGTCCACATATGTGGACATCAGTCAGAAGAGGTTAATGGTAAACATCATCCATAAAGGTCACTTAAGATCAAATTTCCAAGCTTTTACACACTCTTATAAATGGTCTTTACCATTAACATGACAACATATCTGAACGTAAAATGTTCTGCTCTTTCCGAACACGAGGTTGAAAATATAGAGATTTCCAATTTAAATATTAAAGTTGATCTCAAAATGACCATCAAGGTCATAGTTAAGGTAAAAATCGAGGTGACTGTTGGTCAGTTAAAGAAAAATTCTAAAGTACCTAAGTCAAACATTTTTCCTCAAGTAATTTTTCAAGTTATGCAACCATGTCGAGACTTTTGGTCCACCCTGTATGTGATTACAATGTTACTGACGACTCGTAAAAAGTTCATTCGATAATGAATAAATAAATGAGAAAAGTGTACGTAAAAGTATATATCATTTTTCGTACCTTTTGCTTGCCGTCTTCTTTTGCAATCAAAATCCAATCTTCGACCTTGTAATTTTTTTCTATGGTGCTGAAATATATATAGTTTCTTAAAAAAGTTCTATTAAAGAATAAATTTATCAAATACTGATATTTATGTATACATATAATTTTAAGACTTTTCTTTTATTTAATATAATATATAAAGTTAATGATTATAATTACAAGAAACAATACTATTTTTTTAAATAATATTTCTTTAGGCACACCTTATGTGGTAAGTTTATCAAGATTCCTGTCACTTTCATTATTTCCATATAAGAATCTTTCTGCCTCTTACGCACGCACACGTGCGTAAGCATAGCATTTGCAGTTTCTATTATTTTTCAGAATAATCCGTCTAATATTAAATTTGTAATAAATGAGATGCGAGAACATATACATAAAATGTCCGAAACATACAATTCATTACCATTTCCAATTACGTACAAAAATATAGCATGTTTGGAATATAATAATAGATATATTAGGCGCGCACTATCGCGGCTAGCGTGCCCCTCTCCGTCGTCTCGCCTAGCAACGTCTCCCTCCCACCAGTCGCCGGCTTGCGGCGCTCCGCGAGTTAGCAGCTCTCGACCGGCTCTCCGTTCCAGAACTCGGGCTTTTAGGCGTCCCGGTCCGAGGTGCACCTTGTTAACCTGTACCTGCACCGGTCGAGATGCCCCACGACAACCAGATTCTGAACCCGATATCCAGATCCAGAAACCCGATATTCATATCCGAAACTCGGTCGATATCCAGGTCCAGGTACCCGATATTCATATCCGAAACCCGGTCGATATCCAGATCCAGAAACCCGGTCGACAATTTGATCCCGCACCGAACTAAGTTCGAGGTGCTCCTCGGCGTCCTCGTCCGAGGTGCCCCTAAGCATCTGGTTTCCGTATCCCGTCGAGATGCCCTTCGGCGTCCTGATCTGAGCTGCCCCTCGGCATCCTGAATAAACGCTCAGACGCACCTTAGAGTTTCCTGGATCCGTATTCGAGGCGCTCCTCGAATATTATCCGTGAATCCACCAACGGCTTAGGCGCACCTAGCCGCCGCCGCAACCTAACATCCTCCATCGCGAGCGGCGGAAAACCCGGGCAACGTGGCGTGTTTTTGTATCCGGTCTCCCAGCATTAGATTTAAACCGTAGTTACCCGTATCCGTAGTTATTAGTATAGTTGTAAGCGAGCATCTAGATATATAAATACGCGTAAATTATAAGACCGTTTTCTATTGTAAAGCCCAGCAAGTAGCGGCGTTGCGTTGAAGCTGTCTTCTTTATTTTCTTATTATTATTTGTATAATACATATTCTTCTTGTTATTTAATTATTATTACTAATAATAACGGGCTTACGCCTATTTAAACTTAACCACAACTCATCTCGACTATTTCTTATTCGAAAATCCGAATCACTTGACGTTTCCGTTTCCCAAAAGAACCCTGGTAACGCTTAGCGTGTCCGTGGGAAAATATGGAAATCGTTACAACTTCATTATTATCGCAGATACAAATTGATGAGCTTGAATTAATGTATACAAAAAGATCAAGTGAATATTATACTTATTTAACGCAAAATACGTGTTCTTTAAGCGATAACTCATTAACTTTGCCTCAACAAACTAATCTGTATTATTGAATGTAGAAAAGAGAGCACTTAAAAAACAAAATGACATGAAAGCATAATTAAAGAAAATATAATTAAAAGTGAAAATCAAAGATTAAAATATCATTAAAACATCATAAGAAATTTATTTAGGTCAATTGAATTTTCATGTTAATTTTGTAACGCTAAACATTTTAAATTTGAACAATCTTGTGACAAAAAATATACAATTGTTGCCAAAAAGGAATGGTACTTTTCGCCACAAGAACGTAAAATGGACTTACGCCTCGAGCGCGATCAGCGTAACCGGCCCGAGTGCATCGCGATCGCGCTAAAGTGTAAAAGTCTAATTATGCCCATGTAACGAACATTATTTTTCGATATAGGGGTGCGTAAGTTCGTTTTTACTTCCTGTTTTACGTAGACGTAAAATCGTGTATATACTCTTATTAGACAAAAAATTCAATTTTACGTTGTTTTATAGAAGGGCGTAAAATCGCATTTTACGCCTCCAAAACAGTGCGTAAAAACGAATTTTATGTACTTATGCATCGAAAAAGTATATTTACCTCTCGATTTATCATATCCAACACGTTTATTCCAATTGGTTACAGGTAATACAAGTGAAAGTAAACATTTTAATGAAAATATTAGGCAATACAACAATGTGCTTTCATTTGCAAGCTTTGGTGCTAAATTTGATTGTACTTGCCAAGTCATAAGAAATTCTGAAAGATGAAACTGAACGTCAAAATCAATTATTAGGTATTAATTCTGAACCTGAATTGCAATTATTATTTAAATTAAAACCTGGCTATGATCGAAATAGATAAAATGTACAAAGAGATTCAAGTAACTGCTGTTTTTCTTAAAACAGCCGATGGCGATATTCCTGAATCATGCGTAACT
Source organism: Ormyrus rosae (assembly GCA_035047165.1). Lineage (NCBI taxonomy): Eukaryota > Metazoa > Arthropoda > Insecta > Hymenoptera > Ormyridae > Ormyrus > Ormyrus rosae. The sequence continues at coordinate 16,308 of JAWWML010022757.1, forward strand.
ATACGTAACAAAAATACAAAGGTA
>JAWWML010022767.1:0-16323 GCA_035047165.1 Ormyrus rosae
TTTCATATGTTACTTGTTACTTTTCCCTGAAAAGGAGATGAAACTCAAAGATTTTCGATTATCAGTAGTGGACTTTTGATCAAAACTCCTGAACGATCCAAGAGAGGACGACCTCTCAAACTTCACTCAATCCTCGAAAGAGACCGAAAGTAACTGGTTCAATAAGAACTGAAAATGTTAGTCTTATACCGACTGCACGAGAAAATCATACTCGATGTGCTTACTGCAGTACCAGAGAAAAAAAGCAGTTGACTTAGTTCTGTTATGGAACGTACAATATTTGGCTGTAAATAAGTCTAGATAAAAATTGTTATAAACAGTTCCATGAAAAAACAAACTAGAATAGTTTCATATTGTAAATTATATGTTCCTTAGGAATAACAGGGAAATAAAAAAATAACAAAATCGCTAAAAAACAAATAAAACAAAAAAAAACAAAATAAAAACCAAAAAAATCAAAAAAACAAAAAAAAAACAAAAAAAAACAAAAAAAAATCAAATAAACAAAAAAAACAATATGGAACAAATATTTCCTCACGTCCTCGTCGTTTGTTCCGGGTTATGCAGAGAGGGAAAGCATTGAATAATTTCTCTTGCCACGAAATAAACAAGATAAATGATATGGACATTTTTTTACCTTATAAATAGCCATATTGAATTTGCCATTTTTGAATTCTGATGCAAGATCCATAAATAGGGAACTCAAAAACCTCTTTGTAGCAATCTTTACTCAGAAACGCGGAAATTCAAGCTACAATAGCCGCCACATTGGATCCGCCATCTCGAATTTTGGAATTCTGATGCCAGATACGTAATCAGCGACCCAGAAACCTTAAGTACCATCTTGATTTCGGTTGTGGGTTCAACAGAAAAATGTGCCCCTCAAAGGGTGAAAGGCTCTTTGGCGGACACCGGCCGCTCGGTCTTTGGCGAGGGCCAAACTCACTACTTTAGGACAGAAGTAAAACGAGTGCTCGCATACTGGAACCCAATTCAGAATGCTGAGCAAAAAGAAAAGAAAATATGGTATAAAATACGGGAGAGGCTGAACTCAATAGATAGTGTAATATCAAATGCAACCAACATTTATAAGTCCATCAAAAACGATCTGACCATGGTCATGACTTTCGCGAAGCATCTGCAAAGAGGACGCGAAGCGCTGAGAAAGAACAAGGAGAGTTTTGGACTTATGTTAAGCATGGTGGAAATCCTGCCAAACGAAGAGTCTACCAATAACGAGGACAAGTCTACACAAACAGGTGTAGTTAACTTTCTGACAATCGGCATTATTTCTACTAAAAAAGTATAACTTTCTCGAAATTTTCCATATAAATGGTTCTTAAGTAATAATATATGTGGGCCAATCGTGGAATGACGCCATATGACGTCATCCCAGCTGTCAAAAGGTTAAGACGGCGAAGGCACGTACACCAAGTAAGCCTAAAGTAGGCGATATAATCTCGCAAGAGATTTCAAAGCCTCTGAAATAAGAAAAGAAGGAAAAGAAGGACTGAAATCCCAAAAAAAGAAGACAATAAAAGTACTCCAACATCAACTGTTCTTTGAAATAAAGGACCTTTATATGCTTACCTCTAAGCGGGATATCATAGAAGCCCTGCAAAGAGAGTTTGCAAAAGAGAAAAAAGAGATGGAAGAGACGATCATATTACAGATCCGAAAGGCCTATGGAGACATGCAGACGGTCATCTTACGGCTATCGGCTCATAGAGCTCAATAAGCAAACTCATGGGGAAAGATCAGGGCAAGTTGGGTCAACTACAGAATAAGGGAAATTAAACGTGAGAGGTTACCATTCAGGTGCTATAAGTGTCTTGGCTTCGGCCATATTGCCAGAATGTGCACAGACGTACATAACAGAAGAGATTGCTTCTATAAATGCGGTAACTCGGGACATGTAGTGAAAAGCTGTGCAAACGTACCAAGTTGTATTCTCTGTCGTAGGAAAGACGGAAACGAAAAAAGTGATCAACCTACCAAGCAGCAGAAAATACAAAATGGAAATAGTGCAGCTTAATCTAAACCACTGCGAGATAGCTCACGACCTTTGCCAGCATGTCTGAGAGCAGAAAGCTGGTTATTCTGTGCAGTATAAAAATTTGGATGAACCAACGTGGGAATCTGATGGATCACGCAAGGCTGCAATTCAGACCTGCGGGAACGTCGCTGTTCAGGAAAAAATGATTTCCTTCTGGAGAAAGGGTTTGTTCGCGCGAAAATAGAAGATATATACGTATACAGTTGCTATGCTTCGCCTAATGCACCAATCGAGCAGTTTCAAGGGTTTTTTGACCGGTTAGTACAGTATGCCGAAGGAAAAAAGCCGTTACTGATAGCCGTAGACTTTAATGCCTGGGCAGTAGAATGAGGTAGACAAAGAACCAACAAAAGAGGGCGGGTACTACTGGAGGCATTAGCCCTCGTGGACCTGGTTCTTGTTAATTAAGGGAACACCTTTACTTTTAAAAGAGGAAACGCAGGGTCCGTTGCCTCGTTAAACAGGCTGACGCATGGGCCACCAAGCTATAACTATAGAGTTATTTAAAACATGGCGAAAATCGAATGTGATTACAAGAGACAATAGAGCGAGCTGGAAAGCAAAGGAGTTCGATAAGGGGATGTTTTTTCAGACACTGAAAGAAACACAATTGGTTGGATCGGCAAACAACAAAGCTGAGTTGATGATCGATAACATCACTCGAGCCTGCGATGCTGCTATGCCAAGAAGAGTAGCGAGTCAAAAACGATCACCAGTATACTGGTGGAACAAGGAGGTCGAGAGTGCTCGAAACGAGTGTCACCGGACTAGGAGGCAAGAACAACGAGCAAGGAAGAAATGTTACAAGACTAGAAGAGGCCAGGAAATAGTGGGCGCTCGCAAGCGGGAAATGAAGGACGCTAAAAGGAGGCTGAAGAAGACAATGCGTGTCAACAAACGTTGGTGTCTAAAGGAATTACAGGACGACGTCAACCAAGATCCTTGGGTTCGACCTTATGAAATAGTAATGAAGAAGACAAAGGGAAGCTACGTCCCCCCTCCCAAGTGCCCGGTATTGTTGCGCCGGGTCGTTACTACAGTGTTCCCCAGGCAACGGCACTAGCCATGTAATATAGAAGTAGGAGTAAACGAAGAAGTCATCCCCTCCATCACTTCGGAGGAACTGCTAGCTGCATGCAGAAAAGTGGGAGATAACAAGGCTCCAGGTCTGGATGTTGCACGTAATATTGCATTGAAATATGCTATCCACGTCCACCCCAAAGTATTCATTGACCTGTACAATTCATATCTCAAAGAAGGAATATTTCCCAGCAGCTGGAAAAAACAACGTCTTGTACTGCTACCAAAATGCAATAAGCCACCCGGAGATACTTCATCATACAGACCACTCTGCATGAGGCACAAAGAACTACTGCGCAATTTTCACGCTTGATATAAAAAATGTATTCAACTCAGCGAATTACAGTAAAATACATGAAGCACTACAAAAACAAAAAGTACCTGTGTATGTAAGAAGGATGATGGCTGACTATTTGAAGGACAGAATCCTACTATACAACAGTTAGAACGGCACCGAAGCCTACGAGGTCACGGGAGGTGTTCCACAGGGGTCAGTGCTTGGCCCACCAATGTGAAACATCATGTACGACGGAGTATTAAGATTGGAATTACCAAAAGGAGCAGCTATCGTAGGATTTGCTAACACTATTGCAGTGGTGGTAGTTGCGAAACAGAAGAAAGAAGTGAACGAAATAGCAAACGAGGCGATATGCATAATCCACGAATGGCTAACCGAGACAAACCTGGAGCTTGCTAGCCATAAAACAGAAATAATTTTCATATCCAACAGAAAGAAGATTGAGACGGTAACACTGACAGCGGATGGGCACGAAATTATTTATCGTTCTCTCTTTCGCCTTGGCAGTCCGCACAGGCGCACTCGCTCCGCGGCGCATTGATGGAAGCATCGATCAGCGGCGCGCTACTCGATGCTATGATGATGCTAGGTTGTAGCCGAGAGCGCCAGTTTTGACCTGTTCTGTTTTTCCAAGCTGTAGTGAAGGTTTCTGTAGTTCCTTGAGATTCCCGGTAAGAATAAAAATCGTTTTGTATTTCCTCCATCAATCGGGCTAATGAAAGCTAGTCTCTTTTCCTTTTCTATTGCAGTTGCCGAGTCGACGGACGGCGAGCTGCCTGGCGTGTGCGGTTATGTGACTTCGTTTTCTTCGCTGATCTTCCCCTCGCTGTAAGTACCCATTTGTAAGGTTTTTTCCCAATTGTGTAGCTCCTTTTCGGTTCTCGTTCTCTCTGTAGTCATCCTGTAGTCGTAATTACTGTAATTCCTGTAGAAATGCCTGTTTCCAAATGTTCCATCCTAACCTCTTCCCTTATGTTGACACCTGTAGTGTATGTGAGAGGCACCCTCTTTCTACAGTAGAGATATGCACTCTTTTTTGCCATGCTATATAAGATACTAATTTTTGACTATTTATAAGTGATTGTTTTGCTGCTCGAGCCCCTTCATCCATTTGAGAAGCGAGAAACAGCAAGACCACCGCAGGGACTTGGCTGCGCCCGGAGCTACTGATACGTTTTGCTGCTCCCAGTGTTCGCTGTAAAGGTATGCCAGGGTCCGTAAATCCTCTTGAATATTCCTGCATATTATTCCTTATCTCTTTGTTGTGATGGCATATACAGCTGCTAGCACAGTAATGCTTTCTGTTCTTGCAGGTGCTTTCATCGGATACTGTCCAGACACCCCCCCCCTTTTATTCTATTTAATTATTAATTGTCGGGTGGGTATGTGTGTGCTCGGGTGGACACCACCTGGGTCCTGGATGCGACTCTTCAGAATCCAGAGGTGAAGTAAGGAGTCGAACTGACAGCCAGGTTGGCCCGTGCCAGCCTGTACTGTCATATCACTAAATCAACCGATTTTTAACAATTTGGAATCTATTTTCAAGGTCGCTGATCGCGAATCTGAAGTCAGATTTGCAAAATACAAGATAGCAGATCCGATATGGCGGATGCTATCTGGCGAAACTTTTTAATTTGATTGAATTCAAACTGAAAACTCTATCTATAGGTTTTTAACGTCGCCAATTACGAATCTGATAACAGATTTTGAAAATTCAAAATGGCGGATTCAATATGGCCAACAAAAGTTTCGAATTCTACGTATTTTGATATGGAACATGAATACAACGGTTTTTTCAAGACTCTGCTTACAATTTTGGTATCATAATTCAGAAATTCAATGTACTATAATCTATATAATAAAGAAAATTGATTTTTTTATTAATTGCGATTTAATCAGATTTCACCTGTCTGCGTACGTTTCTAATTGATACGTTGTCCAACTCTTACCAGCGTATGATATGATATATGACTAAAAATCATTTCTAACATTAATGTCAGTTTTATTTATTCGAATTCAAGCTGTTATTAGTATTGCATTTACATTTTTATTTAATAATAATTACTAGAAAAAATTCAATTTACTTGAAATTTTTATTTAATTTTTTTCAAAACGAAGATACTCTGACAAGCTAACACCAGGTTAAAATCAACTTTCTGCTCTTCTATTGAACATTATTTTTTTTAACTTGTACAAAGCTTGATTTAGTGCATGCATTTTTATTCAAGCTTGCCTTTATTTAAACATGAGATTGTGAAAGTCGGAGCTTTTTGACGTCTCACTTATTATAATATAAATGCGGAAAATTATAATAAAATATGTATTATCGATTTTCAAACGATAAAAATTAATTATAAGACAAAGACTTTACTTAACGCTTTCGCCACAATTATCAAAAAAACATTAATTCAGCATTCATCGCCGCTACTTTATAACCTAGTTTAAGCCTCGACATTTCGCTATAGAATTAAAAATTGCAAAAACAGCTCGGAGAAGTCATCGCCACCAATCAACGGTACATACAAATCTCTCGGACTTTTCTTAATTTCATCATCAAAGGATTGCATAGGTGAAAACCTCAGCAAAACATCATCACCTTTAAATAGAAGCTCGAAACAAACAGCAACCGAGTCCTGTCCGAAGTTTCATACCAGAAGGCTGCCCGTTTTTGACTGGCGTTATCAATCAAAGTAATAGCCGCGAGTATTTACCGTGAGCTCCTAAAATTAATTATTATCAAGTAAATATTTAGTAATTATTAAGAGTGAAAAAGCTAACATCTAGGAGAAATCCATAGCCGAGATCAATCAATTCAGGAAATCCAGAAAGTTTGAAGATATCGGAAGGACAATAGTGAAAAAGGGAATACGCCAGCAAAACCACCTCCAAAGGAATAACCTACAAAACCCAGGAAGTCGAGTGGACAATAAATACCTTCTTCAAGGAAGCAGCGACACAGAATCACTTCAGCCGAACTGCCAGATCGAGAGACGAGCGTCAGCTATTGCGCAGACACCCGACGTACCCGACTTACAGTAATTGTAAGTCGAGCGAAGCGAATATTAAAAATAATCTATTAGCGAGCGTAATTCTAAGCGTTAATTAATATTAATCGTATGCGGACTTATTTTTGTAATATTTTTATTAATATAAATAAATTATAAAGGGTATGCAGCGACAGGAACCAAAGTTTCCAGTATTTTAATATCCAAATCTTGGTTGACATTCACCAGATTTGAAAAATTAAAATGCGGACCAGTCATTTATATTTTATAATTGTAATCCTAGACGGCAAAATTATTTCAAATGAATTCTTTTTAAGCAGAATTGACTTAAAAAGAGTTCATTTGGGATAGTTTTGCTGTCTGGAAATGTATAACTGTAACTTATACAAATAATTCTTGTATTTTAAAAAGTTCTGAAAAAGATGTACAGACTGAAATTGAAGACTGTAGAATATGCGTAGATAAAATAATAAAATTACATTGTTTTTATCTTTAATATTCTATATGTTTTTATTTTTATGTTTAATTGTGTGCTTTTAAAAAAGAAAAAGAAAAAGCTCTTGGATTCTGCTTTCAAATTGAAAGTTCGAAACGCGCACACAGCACGCATGGCTGCCACCTTCAGAGATTTAAAACTAACCTACAAATTTCAATATTATTATCCAAAGATTTCTTATTTTCCGGTGCTACTTCGAGATATTATGAGATTTATTACGTTTTTCTTTTATTGTCGTGAATAAAAACACATATTTTGAGTGTCTTAGAGCTTTATTGTGGTTTATTACAGATCTATACCTGAAGTGAATTCATTATTACACAGTGTAATAATGAGCTACCTACGTCACGGATAAGCGTGATTTAAGTGCGGGTTTAGGTCACACAGTGCTATAAAATATTTTAAATAGTTAATTTTATCCCAGATGAAAAAATTAGTCGGATTCAGTTTGAATCTACGTGAAATCAGACTGAATGCACGTGGAATTAGATTGAATCCGACTAATTTTTTCAGCTGAGATTCAAAAATTTTTTAAAATAAATAATAAATTGAATATTAAATTACTTAAATTTTTTCTTTAAATTAATAAATTGAATATTATAACTATTTTATGTATCGACTTGGGCTATAGTAATAAATATATAAATTCGTAGAGATTTATATCGTCGAGAACGCAGTTTTTTAGTCTAGTGCGGATAGCTCCACCAATTAGACTTGCAACCTTAAGGATATTAACAGATGATAACTTATATATTGCGCTCCTAAGAAAGTACGTCCTACCTATAGGACGTGTTCCTATCAGATAGGATATTTTTTCTTAGGAGAGCAGTATAGAATTCGGTTTAACTTACTTTCCTTGTGTTCCCAGGTAAAAATAATTTATAAACTTTATATATAATGAATATAAAGTTTATTTTATATTATGTTTATAAACCAATTATAAATAATTGGTTATATAAAAAGTTATAAAAATTTTATAACTTTTTATAACCGTTTGACACATTTGGCATATTTTGGCATATCTTAGCAGATTTTTGCACATTTTGGCATACTTTGGTACATTTTGGCTACCTCTTCTCCTGCAAATATCAATTGAGCTCTCCTTTGAACTATCTGGTAAAAAAAAGCGAGGCAAAGATTCGTACCTGCACAGCGGTGACATAGCTCGGGAGCACAGCGAGAGAGAGAGAGAGAGTGAAAGTGAGAGAGAGCTGCTAACGGATATAAAAATTCAAAGTTTTTATAAAATATTTATTTTTTTATAACGATTTTTGTACTACATTAGTTAACAATTTTATTATTATTATTTAAGAAGCTTATTATTCAGCGTTTTATTTTCTTTAGCTTGAATGGTCTTCATTCTCATACTGGTCAAGATGGTTTGATCATCACAAGGAGGCCAGTTTTGTTTTTTAGCAAATTTACGAGTGTAACCTAAAATAAGAAGAAAAATTAATTAAAATTAGAATTTTGAAATTAAACTATTGATTTACTCATTATGGCATTCACTCCTGACAAACAGAGGCCAGGTCGCACATCATTCGTAGCTCCTTTTCCACTAGCTTTTCTCCCCTTTAAAGAGCAGCTTGATATGGCTTTTTCTGTAAAAACTATATCGAGTAAAGCTCGGGCAAGTAGTGTTTGTTTCGAACAAGTTTCTTTGGCGTTTTTCAGTTGAAACAAATTCACAAAAATTTTGGATCCTGGCAGTAGCTCAATTATCTGAAATTATAAAATGAAAATCATAAAATTTACTCCAAATATAGTCGAATTTTCTAATAGTAATTGTGATTACATGTTTAGCCGTATCAATTTTTTTGTACCCATGTCTTCGTCCAATTCTCACCCATGTCATCGTCGACAATATATAGGCTGCTTTCTCTACTTGAGTTTGACGGCTTTATACAAAATAAAATACAAACAACAAAAATTAAACCTTTTTGTTTATTTGGAAATAGCAAAATATATGATTTTGTCACTTATGAAATAATCACCTGTGAAAATAAATCTAGATCAATATCGTCTTCATCATCACTGATAATGATACTTCTCTTTCTATTTGAATTTGAAACCGCCCTTATAGGTGTAAGTGGAGGTGATGAAGCTCCTTGAGAAAATAATTCACTCTGTAAAAGAATTATTATTATTATTTTAAAATAATTGCTTTTTTTATCTTGAATCATACTGCAAATATAGATAACTTTATTAACCTCTTCTTGCGCAACTTTTTCAACATCGTCAATTTTTGCATCAATCTCTGTATCGAAAAAAGGCATATTGTAAGATCTTCTCGACTCTATTGGTGGCTTATTACTACAAGACAATTTTCCTTCATTCGATCCATTTTCATCGGCAACATTTACATCAATTCGTCCATCAAAGAAAGGCATGTTATAAGATCGTCTTCGTGTACTGTCTCTCTGTTTCTCCTCAAAATCAGTCGATTTTACCTCGTTTGGCTCATTTTCAGGCGTAGCAACAATATTTTTAAAATTCTGAAGTTTCTGAAAGAATAAATGTGAGATTGAGCTTCGGATTAAGTCGATGGGAAGTAGGAGCTACTTTATTGTAATTAAAAAAATTAAATTCATTTTAACTATTCTTTGCAAAATGACTTTGAATCTTTTTTAATATTGCGAAACTCAAGTAAACCCCTTAAAACGAAAGGACATTTGTATGTTGATTAAAAAGTTCTTAAGATAAATGCATATTTAAATAAAGCCTTTATTTAACTTTATATATTATTAGTGCGCGCATACCGTGCATAGAAACGGAACGGAAGCGGAGATTTTTGCTCGTAGCAATAACGCAAGCAGAAATGGACGCGCCTGGTTTTCGCTCTGCTATAGACGCATAAGTATCGATATATACCTTTCATGTATATATATTAATATATGCAATATTGATACATAAATACCTTAGACATTACTTGGAGATTTTCCTGCACAGAAATCAGAGTAGCCATACAAGAATCAGCGTTTGAAATCAAATTATTAATTTCATCTTTAATCCATTCTGTTTTCATCTGTTCTTCATAATTTATCTGCGCTCGATTAATTTCATAGATACCAGTTGAAGTACTCGGAAGTGAATGAAATTTTAATTCATCTGAAATAAGTTCTTTTGACTTATCACGAGTGCTCAATACTTGTGGCTCCATTGCTTTTAAGATGCGCGTATCTAATAAAGAAACAGCACGATTTTTCCAACGAGTTTCTGTTTTTGTTGATCCAACCTAAAAAATAAAGCATTTTTAAACATCTAAGATTTGTAATTGAAAAATATAGATTCTCAATATAAAATTTGACCTTACCTTTGAAACTATTTTATCGTTGTTATCAAGCTTTATTTTTTTTAATCCTTTATTTTTGCTTCGCTTATCCTCGTTGTATTTTTTTTTCAACCGATCCATCATATCCAGAAGATCTGATTCGTTTACTAAAAATGTTGCTCATTAATAGTAAGATTATTTATTAAATCTTATAAAAAAAATTAATAAAAGTTAATTTACTTGAGAATTCTATGATTTTTCCAGAAAATATTTTTGCCGATGCGCTGTCCTCCGGCCATAAAAATGAAATTTTCTCTCCACGTTTCAGTTTTTTCATATTTTTATCCAACAAAATAGAGCGTTGATGCACTACACATAGCGACGTATCATCGCATTCTATTAAATATTGTAGTTCATCCATGTCTTTGGGAAACAATTCTTTTTGCACGATACACTTTTGGTAGACGTGCTTGATCCGTTCAACGTAAACTGAATTACTAACTGTCAACTTTGTTTTTGTTTTTAAAAGTTGAGTCTTATTTGCTTGAACGTAGCAAACAGTTTATTCCTAACCAAACCGTATCGTTGTGGAATTTGCGTTTTGAATTCAATATCGCGTGCGCGAAATCTTTTTTCATGCAAAGTATATAAAAGATAATCCAACCAACCACTGATAGTTTTTACTGTAGTAAAAAACATAATATGCTCAGATATCACAAATATCGGCGAAATGCTCATCAGGTAATTAGGTGCATTCCTAAATTTTAAAAATTAGTTAGGATAACATCAATGGATCTGATTTTTCCGTATATTAGATTGGACAAATTCCAACTACTACTCTTCGTCGCTGGAGAAGGTTACGGAGATTAATAACCAACCCTGACGAAAATCATCGAATAATTAATGAAAATAATGATGACGAAGATAATGGTATGGAATATGAGGGAAGTATTGCACATTTTGAGAAGTCCTATCTGTTATGCGGAAGCGCAATAATTTTGCGCGTTAAATTTCGTTTAGTTTTGCTACTTTGATAAGTCTTTTAATAACTAATTTCTTTATTAATCTACAATTTTTAATACCAAAAAAACATTAAAGCTTAAATAGAATTTTTATCATGATATTTATTTTAATGTTTAGCAGAAAGATAAAAAGAAGGTTGGAGAAATTATCATTTATTAAAATATAATATAATTTGATTATTTCTGTTTATTTTTCGAAATCCCACTGTTGTATACAATACAGACACAATACTGACATGTATACAATGAGACACATTTTGGCAAACTTTGGCATATTCTGTAATATTTTTTTTATTTTTGCATTCACCAGTTTCAAAAATTACTATTCGTAAAATTCATAACTATTTTATATTAAGAAACTATATGTATTTATTAAAAACAAATTAATACATTTTTACGTTTCAATTTTGCGCTTAAACAAAGTAAATAATACACTTTTATGTAATACAATATAAAAACATAAATATACAGTATACAAAATAAAAATTAAAAACATTAAATATCATTTGCGGTGTGTTTCGATTTAGATTTGATAAATACTACACATTTTATTTCAATAGGAATATCATCTTGGTGATTAAATTAATTTGCAAGATATTCATGAAGAAGAAGAAGCAGAAAATAGTCGTTGCTCTACGCCACTATCGTCACTATCGACAGCATCATTACCACCAGAGTCTTTCAACAGCTATGAAGATACTTCAGATAATGAGTCACTATCCAGTATAGATGATTTTGTACACGAACAAGAAAACAGTGATGATCAGTTTTCAAAAAAATTACACGGAAATACAAGCATTACCGTTGGTGAAACAGTTTTCAAAATTTTAGACTTTTTTACAAAAAACAACTTAACTAAAACCGCGTTATACGATTTATTGACGCTTCTGGATTTTTTTTTACCAAAACCAAACAATTTGCCTAAAACAAAATATTTTTTAATAAAATTTATTAATTCAATATTACCTGATAATGGGCAAATAATAGAGAAACACCGTATATGTGAAAATTGTGGAGAATATTTAGGTACTTTCAATAAAACATCTACAGTTTCTTTTTGTAGTAACTGTAGAAATTCAAATGTTAATGGAGTATTTGTTGAATACAATTTAAAATCAGTATTGAAAGATGCCTTTGAATACAGAAGTTTAAAATATTTAATAGATGAATATCATGAATGCAATAAAATTCAAGAAGATTTAGTATGTGATATTACGTCAGGTGTCAAATATCAAGAATTAAAAGAAAGAATAATTAAAAAAAAATATGATATTTGTTTATTATGGAATACTGATGGAATACCCTTTTCAAATAGCTCAAATGGACAAGTGTGGCTTGTGCAAGCTCAAATTATTAACGTACCTCCTCAAAACCGTAGAAATTATCAAATTGTATGCGGCATTTACTACAGTTTGATTAAAAAACCTAACATGAAATCATTTTTATTACCATATGCTGAATCGTTAAAAAAACTATGTGAAGAAGGTATAGATTGGTATGATAGAGATGAAAAAAAAACTGTACATAGCATTGTTATCGCACCAGTTGCTACCTTAGACGCTGTAGCTAGAGCAGAGGCTCAAAATATTATGTTGCACAATGGAAAATACGGATGTACTTGTTGTGAGCATGAAGGCCAGACTTGCTTAACGGGTGCAGGATTTAATAGAGTTTATCCAGTTTCTGAAGATAATCCTCCAATACTCAGGACGAAAGAGAGAATGTATTTGCAAGCTCAAACAGCTATCAATGAAAACTTAGAACATGTAAAAGGCGTTAAAGGTCCATCAGTAACTGCTTTAATTCCATTTTTTGATGTTGCAGAGTCATTTGTCCCTGACTACATGCATTCTATTCTTCTTGGTGTATCACGCATGCTTTTCAATTTATGGTTTAACACCAAATACCATGATCGTGATTTTTATATAAAAAAATCATTTCGAGATGAAATTGATACAGACCTAAAAAAAATTTATCCGCCTGATTTTATAACGCGTACACCAAGAGTTCTCAAGTACATAAAATATTTCAAAGCTGCTGAAATAAGAGAATGTCTTTTGAACTATTTTCCAATATTGTTAAAAGGTAAACTTAGTAAACAGCATTACGAGCATTATTTATTACTAGTTTATGCTACAAGATTATTATTGCAGAGTGAAATTCATGTGCGTGAAATCGAAATTGCTAATTGCATGCTCAATTTATTTTCTTTTCAAGTAGAACAATTTTACGGACTCGAAAAATTCTCGTTTAATGTACACCAACTAACACATATTGCACGCAATGTTCTTCTTTGGGGACCTTTATCATGTTGGTCTGCTTTTCCGTTTGAAGACGCAAATGGTTATATAAAAAGAACAACTCACGGATATAATAAAATAGATATGGAAGTAACAAATACTCTTAAAATTTTAAATGCTCATACAATATTAAAACACAAGCTAGGTATTTCAGCAGTTAATAATTGTATTTCAGTTATTAAGCCCCTTGGAAAATTCCATGATCAAAATAAATTTGTAAATGAATTAGAAGAAGTGCAAAAATTTTGTTTATCAAATGGCGCTGAGCTTGAAAATGTCAAAGTATTTCTACGAATACAAATTGAATCTACGGTATTTACTTCAGAAATATATCAAAAGCAAAAAAAAAGAAATAATTTTTATGTATTTTTCAACGATTCTTTGTTAGGAACTGTAATGTATTATTTATTAATAAGTAATATTTTATATGTTGTTTTTCGAAAAGTAGAGTATAATAATCAATCTCCAAAAATCTGTATTCCAAGTTTATCGGTTGATTTTTCGAATTATTTAATACCGTTTCGAGAAACATATTGTATTTTAATAAGGCCTGCAAATACAATAAGAGGAAAAGTTGTGAGAGTAAAAAATTTTCTATGTTTACCTGCAAACATGTATGAAAAAAAATAAAATAATACATTGCTAAATTCAAAGCAGATTTTTTAGATTTTATAAATTTTCTATAAAAATGATACAAATGTTTATATAACCCATTATTTATATAAATATATATATTCCTTTTGTAACTCTCTCTCTCGCTTTGGTCCCGAGCTATGTGACCGCTGACGCCACGTACAAATTTATGCCTCGCTTTTTTTACCAGTTCAAAGGAGAGTTCAATTGATATTTGCTGGAGAGGAGTTAGCCAAAATGTACCAAAGTATGCCAAAATGTGCAAAAATCTGCTAAGATATGCCAAAATATGCCAAATGTGTCAAACGGTTATAAAAAGTTATAAAATTTTTATAACTTTTTATATAACCAATTATTTATAATTGGTTTATAAACATAATATAAAATAAACTTTATATTCATTATATATAAAGTTTATAAATTATTTTTACCTGGGTTTCTACTCGCAATAGTATAGGAAGATGATTCTCTTTTCTGTCCCTGCTCTCACTAGGATAGGAAGCTGATTTTAAATGAATTTTGCTTGACACTACTAAGAAAGAACACGAACTTTGCAGAATAACCTCAATAAAATTACGTCAATGAACTTTTTATGCTGTTTTAAAGGTAATTCTTTGTTTGACTATAACTTCGGAACAAATAAAGATTTTTGGACGAAATTGTTTTTTAATCGATAGGATTTGATCTCACCGTTCAAATACCGGAAGTTAAACTAATTTACAATTAACTGTTTAAAAGTTATAAATGATTAAGGGGGTTATATACTGAAAAAAGTTCCAAAATTAAATTTTTTTTTTATTTGATTTTTCGATTCTATACTTTATCCAAAATGTAGAAAAAAATTTTCAGGCACTTTAAAAAATTTTAAAAGTTACCGCTTAAAATGTAATATTCAAAAATTACTAAAATTTACGTTTGCTAAAAAAAGCACTGTAAAAATATTTTATTTATTATTTTAACATTATCAAACATTTTTTTTTATATATTATGCTTTATTGATTTTTAATGATTTTGCAAAAGAATTTCAATTTTGAAATTTCGAATAAGCGCACTCATCGCGGTTAAGTCGTGTCGCCACAGTCGCCATAGATTGTGCGTTTTGTCAGCTGATCGCATTTTAGTCCTAATGTTTTATCTTCAAAGAAAATACTCTTGGACACAGGACTACTATTTCAAAGCAGGTAAATTTTAAAGTTCCATTATTATTTCCAGCTGTTAAGCTAAAAAGAACTTTCATTTTTCTGTTTCAGGTCCTCTTTAGTCACCATTAGACTTTACTTGTTGGTGTTTTTTTTATACATTATTGTGTTTTAAATGTTATTATAAAGTGTAATTCTGTAAGTGATGTTATATATCTGCACTTTCCAGCAGCGTGCAGGATTACTTCATTTACAGAGATTATGCTGGCTTGCACATCATGCACCTGGACTACAACAAGCTTGCTCTTATTGAAGAATAAAGCATCATGAAGTTCTTGATTTAGTAATGATGCTGATACTACTCGAAGAATGCTGGTACAAGCTTTTAATGGTAGTTCGATAGAAAGGTGCTTTAATAGTTTATAAAGGAGTCCTTTTCTTTCTGACAATGGAGTGTGAACATCTTTAGTCATCTTTAATTTTTCAAGACAAGTGGTAATTGTAGTTTAAAAAGTTAGTGCTGTGCGGAGTGTTATGTTTTCAAAATAACATAACAAGTTCTTTTATTAGTGTTTTAATTCTGAAAACTTTAGTGTTTAGGAGTTTGGCGTAAACTCCAGACTGAGCCGATAGATGAATTGTCATCTAAGAGGGTTTAAAATCTTTGGTTTTTATGTCATTTAGGGTTGATGCATTTTTTTTGTTAAATTTTTTTAGTTTGTGTTTCTATATTAAGAAAATTTCAGAAACTTCAAAAAATTTGTTAAAAATATAACAATATTTTGCAGTTTTTCTTAATTTAAAAATACTAAAGCAAAAAAATTTAATAAAAAAAATGCATCAGCCCTAAATGACATCAAAAACAAAGATTTTAAGATATTAATTATTATTGTAACGAGGTGATTTTTCGGGGATTCGTCCTCGAAATCCACCCGACGTCACTAACGCACGGCGGTGCAATGCCGTGCTTTTTAGTAGTGTTGCTCTTCTTTCTGCTCGGCTTTCTCAGATGGGTGGGAGTGA
>JAWWML010022778.1:0-16320 GCA_035047165.1 Ormyrus rosae
GTAAAATTGCCGTCTCTTCCGCGAGGCAAACTCGGTGTAGGCTGCGCCGAGTTTGCAGCCAATAAGGCATTCCGTTACATAATTTTCATTTTTTTAATAATAAGATTGAGATATTTGAATCGAACAAAGGCCAATATGAAGAGCATAAAAATATCTATCATTTCAGAGAAAAAAAGTTACACTAACTCTTATGGTTCATTTGTTTTGAATAAAAACTTGTTTTTTTTTAAAAAAAGCTGATAATTCTTAAATTAAATTATGAACTGCTCTGAAAAAAAATTTTTGATAATTAAGAATATATGTAGTGTAACGGCGTCCGCGAACATCGCGCCGCGTTATCACGGCTAATTGGGGTTCGGAGGCGCGCGCGCCGATAACGAAGAGGAAGACGCGCGCGAAGGCGGGCAGACCCTTTGTGACCGCCATCTTCGATTGACGTGTTCAAAACGCTTGTTAGAAATCGCGTGTGCGTAGCGGGTTTTTCGCGAGAGATTGCGGCTACACATTCGTGCGCGAGTGATTCCGTGTTTTGGAGTGCACTCGAGTAGCAGCGAGTTTTTCCTGGCGTCGTTCGAGCCAGGAATACACAACGGCGAGCGAGCAACAGCGACGAGGATTTGGCAGGCAGAGCGGACCGTGTGCGCGCCTGGCCCGCGCTGTTTTTGTATTCTCCGTAAGTGTCTGATTAGATACGAGCGCATCGGTGGCGGCGCAAGCCCCGTCTACGCTGTTTCGCGAAAGAGCGAGAAAGAGCGAGATAGCCGTGCAGCACCGGTTGCACGGCAGAGAGAGTGAGATAGAGCGTGACTCAGCGTAGTCACTCTCGGCGAGCCAACGGTTTGCATTCGAAGCTCGACGACTCTCGGCCGTACTCGGCTTCGCTCGACTCTCTTCCAGAGCGAGCAACTCTTCTCGCGCGCGGCTCGGCAGAGCTGTCGTCTGCCGCGCTCTTTCTCTCTCACACTTGCGGCGAGAGTGTACGGGGATCAGCAGCAGCTGATCAATTCCTTCGCGACGTGTTAGATTTGCGGGCGCACAACATTAGATAGATTACGCGGCGCCTTTTGCGAGCATTAATCAAAATTTTTTATTTTATTTTCTTTCTTTTTGTTTGTTTCACGTACTAGCGTTTACTCGCCGGTCCGTGCCGCTCTTTCGGCCGACGAACGCTATTCGTTTGGAGGCTTTACTATTAATAAACTTTTTTTTATTTTACCCCGTAAACCACGCGTATTCATTTACATAAACCCGCTTCTAATATAATTACAGTAGCTATAATGTGTAAAAATTTCAAGTCATTTTGTCAATTAGTTTTTGAATAAAAAGCTGAAAACCGAAAAAATGAGTTTTCTCCGTCGAACGATTACGGAAGTAAAATGACTTTAAATTACTTGAAATTTTGGGAAAAGGTAGATATTTTACATGTTCAGAGCTGTATAGTTTTTCTAATTATGAAACGTTCAAAAGATATTAAAGTTTTATTTATTTTGTTACAATTTTTTGAATAGCTGTATCTTAGTGAATAATCGATCTGTTTCAATGATCGAACTCTTATTTTTTTCGTCTTTAACGAAACTTTCAAAATTAAAAAGCATTTTTGAAGTTCATCTACTAGTTTTTGTTTTATAACGATTTTATGTTATATATGGTATCGCGATTATATATATAACATTGTACTGTCATATTTTTATTATTATTATTATTATTTTATTATGACTTTTTACATTAGTTTTAGCAATATAGTTTAAATAAAATACAAAAAATTACTTTTATGTGACTAGTATTAGTTAGAGAAAATTCAATTTAATTGAAATTTTTATTTAATATTTTTCAAAACGAAGATAGTGTGAAAAAGTAACATCAGGTTAAAATCACCTTTATGCTCTTGTATTGAACATTAATTTTTGATACCACTTGTACAAGGCTTAAGTTAGTGCATGATTTTTATTCAAGCTGGCGCGAAATCGAGCTTTGAGCAAATAATTTCAAAAATTCTGTTTTTCAGGATTTTAAATATTCTAATAACAAAATTTATATTTAAATTTTGTTAGCTTTTCATTAAATTCTAAAATGAGCATATAAAAATAAATTAAATATAAAAATTGTTTTATTCAAAATTTTATAGATGTATAATCGCTATACCATACACAACTTAAAATCATTATAAAACAAAAATTAGTAGAAGAACTTCAAAACTTCTTTTTAATTTTGGAAGTTTCGTTAAAGACGAAAAAAATAAGTGGACCATCATTGAAAGAGATCGGTTATTCACTAAGATACAGCAATTCAAAAAATTGCAACAAAATAAATAAAACTTTAATATCTTTTGAACGTTTCATAATTAAAAAAACTATACAGCTCTGAACATGTAAAATATCTACCTTTTCCCAAAATTTCAAGTAATTTAAAGTCATTTTACTTCCGTAATCGTTCGACGTAGAAACTCATTTTTTTCGGTTTTCAGCTTTTTATTCAAAAACTAATTGACAAAATGGCTTGAAATTTTTAAAGATTATAGCTACATATATTCTTAATGAACAAAAATTTTTTAAGAGCAGTTTATAATTTAATTTAAGAATTATAAGCTTTTTAAAAAAAAAACAAGTTTTTATTAAAAACAAAAGAACCATAAGAGTTAGTGTAACTTTTTTTCTCTGAAATTATAGATATTTTTATGCTCTGCAAATTGGCCTTTGTTCGATTAAAATATCTCAATTCTATCATTAAAAAAAATTAAAATTTAGTTTTTCAAAAATCGAAAATTTACGATAAAACAAAAAAAAATAAGCTAAACAAAAAAAGATTTTTTTTTCCGCCATCACAAAATGAAAACAAAAAAATTAGCCGAGCACGATTAAAATCCGTTCAGTAGAAGCTGAGATCCAGGCGTACGCACACCCACGCACGCACGCACAGATAACTTGTGGATGTGTGAGAGGGGGGATCTCTAGGTGTGAATGACTGACTACAGTTGACGACTACGGAGATGACGATCACATGAGAACGAAGGGGGTAAAAGCCCTACGCCCCCCCGCGAAGCAATGCTTGGCAGCAGTACCGCGGGGATAAAGGACTTTACGGAGAGTTCATAAAGGTAACGGGGAGGATTCGGGTTACAATTGGATGAGTTCATCGGATTGTAAAACGAAGGGGTTTTAGTTGGTGTGAATCCAACACACGTTACCATTGGATCTGGGGTTATTTCGATGATCCCAGAAACAGTGTTATGCCATGGTCTAGTAAGATTTTTCCCTTCAACCTCTTTCTCCATTAAAAGAAAAAAAACACACACACACACGTACATCCATACAGACTTTTTTCAAAAACCATTTATTCTTGTTCCTGACACCTTAAAATACAATTATAACCGATTTTCGAAGAACTCCAAAAATTACTGTCACAATGCTTCCTCTAGGAGGAAGCAATAAATCAGTCCTTTTCAGGGCTCCAATATATTTCAAACGTATAATAAATTTTAAAAATGCTAAAAATTAACAATATTAAATTGTAGTAGATCGGCCCTGTAAAATTTCTAGGCCCTAACATTTCTAAGTTAAGCATTTCTAGACCCAGCAATTAAATTTAAATTGTAGTAGATCGGCCTTGTAAGATTTCTAGCCGAAACATTTCTAGGCCAAAGATTTTTCGGCCCAGCATTTGTCGGCTAAAAAAAATTTCTAAAAACTTTTCTATCCCATGATGATTCTAGCCCAAAATATTTATAGATCAAATAATTGTGGGCCAGGTGAACTAGAATCATCATGGGCTAGAATAATTACAGCTTATCTACTGTAACACCTGGTTAAAATCATCCTTTTGCTCTTGTATTGAACATTATATTTTGATACATCTTATACAAAGCTTGATTTATCACATGCTGTTACGGAGGTAACAAATAAGAATACAAAAAATAAAGAAATTTGGTTTTCAATTTTGGTTTTTATTTTTCGTTCTCAAGATACAAGACCTCGATTAGTCCCGTACGGGGGGAGAGAGACGGAGAGAGAGTGAGGGAGAGGGAGAGGGAGAGGGAGAGGGAGGGGGAGAATACGCAGAGGTCGCAGTTAATTAAAATTATACCCTTTTTCCTGTCCTGTATCGTTGCTCCCGGCTGCGGGTCTCTTGGCTTATTCGCTGTGTTCGCAGGAGCTGCGTCGTCCTGTCTCACTTCTGGTCTTGTCTCCGTTCCTCCGCGTTAGCTCGCGATTTTTGATTCTATTTTTAAACTCGATAATTTACTAACTCAATAATTTTCTAAGACGATCATTTCACGGTCTCGAAATAACGATTTAGGCTTTGTTCGGTCCTAGGTGTTCGCTGCTTGACGTCATGATACGTACTCATGCGGCGGTGGTGGTCAAGAGAGCGAGCGCTTTTGGGTCTTATCTTAAATAGGGGAGAAATGCAGCGTAAACATTTCTCCTTTAAATATTTTTAAATAGGAGTTTTTCATTCATGACTCAGGGTCAGTTCATGACAAAATAATCGTCTTGGCCATTGTGGACATACCACATAATCGTCTCGGAAACTTGCATTAGATACATGTTTTTTCTGGGACATCCCAAGGAAGCTTGAAACTTTAGTATAGATTGCAAGTTTCTGGGATTTTCATTGTAGAAAAATACCAGAAACTTGCATAAAATGTACGTATATATTTTTTAACCTGTTAGTCAGAAGAACCTTTTAACAACCATTTATGATGTGAATAGAATGTAGATTCAAACATATTCTACTGAAAAAACTTAAAATAGGTCTCTAGCAGATAAATCTTTTCGTTTTTGAAAAAAATGAGATAAAAGTTTACGTAACTCTTTACGTGGTATTTATTTACCTAGTAGAGTAACAAATTTAGATACAAATTTATTAATATCTGTTTTATTTATTAAAAACATTTTTTCAACAATAACATCATTTTAACAATTCCAAAAGTTATTCGGCTTGGCAGTATTGTGCATCTGAAAAATAAAAATTAATTTTAGCACAAAATGATAAGGAAAATTTTCGGAAACGTGCTCGCCGGCATTGCACATTGCATTTATAAGTTAGTTCATTTAGAAATATCGTATTTTAACACGTTTTTATTAACACGGTTTCTTGTCTTCGAGTCCGAGTGGAATTTTGTACTCTATTTTGGATGCACTTGGGGGGGGGGGGGGGGGGGATGGAATTGAAACATAATTCGGATTTGAAACATAAGTCAGATTTCGAATTTGAAACATAAGTCAGAAATGGATGATAATACAATCTCATGTAGCAATGTATTAATGTATGTATGCCAATTTATTATGGGACCCTAGTAAATTTCTCCATAGGTAAGGTAGATACAGAAAAATAGTTCAGACAAAACTTGTTGAGGACAATGCGGATCATTTTCTAATTTAATGAATTTGACCTTAAATTCAACTTTCAAAATTATTTGGAGGTCAGAATGATTTTTTAAAATGGGACCACCTAATTTTGAAACCAGATTCGAAGAGAGCGAGAAATTTTACGTCAGAAAAGATATTTTTAAATTTTTTGTTTTGATCCTGAAAAGGTCAAATCAAAGTAAAGTGTTTGTGACGGGGCATTTTGTCACGCACAAACAAAATTTTAAAATCTTTAATTTTAAAATTAAAATTCAGTTTCGGCAAGTATTGCCGAGGCTCGCGCGACAAGAAAGTCGAGTAGCTACGCGTACGAGCGCGATGTAAACACGCGGACGAACATTTCTCGGAAGTAAACAATTAGTGGGGAGCGCGCAGTGTTAGAAATTTCGGGAGAGAATCGAGGAGAGACACTCTCGCCCAGTCTAACGACCAAGAAGGTCGGGTCGCGCTCGCGCCAAGTGCTCGTGATCGGTGGTCAGTGCAAGCCCAGCTGATGAGCACCACCACCGCTAACATCCAGGAGGGCGAGCAGCATCCTGGGGCTATCCACGTCTAGCAGCCGATGCAGCGACTGCGAGCCGAAAGCCGACGCGGACGCCAAGACGAATGCGGACTCCAAGCATCACGGCGAGCATCGCACGAGCAACGGCAGAAAGCGTCTACAAGCAGCGCGACCAGGTAGACGCGATAATGAACGCGAATTTAGCGTCAAAACTTTAGCGCGATAATAAATCCAGAGCGCGTTTGACGTAATGCGTTAGCGATTGTTAAAACTCGTTTGATTTGATAAATAATTCGATGATTCGACCTCCGAGCAGACTACTAGCGAAAAGCGAAATGTAATAGAGTTATAAAGATACGCGAGATCCGAGCGCATTTTGTTAATTAGCGTTTATAATTCAAAGTTTTGTTTCAAATAAAGTCAGATCCAAGCGAAACTAGCTTGGTGATCAATTTTAATTACAAATACGCGAATCGTTTATTTGCATGCCACTTCCCTCTCCAATAAATATCTGCAGCTAAACAATAATTCGGCGTAAGTGTGTGTGGCGCCGAAAAGGATCCACGCGCCACCGAGGTACGCGTGCACAACACGGGCAAGTGCACGCGGAGGTAAGAGTTAGCCGGACACACACACAATAAACGGCACGATGTATAATCGTGCCGGTGCGACGACAATCTAATCAACATAAGTTACTCAATATAAATAAAGCAAAATAGCACGTAAAATACCCATGTCGCAATCGTCCCGATGCGCCAACAAAAAAAACCTTCGTCGCATGATTAAAAAGCACTTTTTATTTATGGAGCTACTTAAAAAGGTTGTTTTTGCAAAACGTCTAGAGGAGACATGGAAGACCGTATTCATCGAACTTGCGCAGTGATTCTGAGAGAAACTTTGCTAAGAAAAGTACAGAAGCGATTAAAGGGCATAGATGGATAAGACGGTGAAAAGTGCCCCCGAACTAATCGCTACAAAAAAACCATCATGTAGAGCATCAACAATAACTAATTTCCTGAGATTTTCAGCCCCCTGGTTCTTAAGGGGCACCCCCTAGTAACCAAAATCTAAAATCAGTTTTTTTGGCGATATATGGAGATTACTTCTGCCGATTTTCATCCCATTGGTCGAAAATTAAAGATAATTAAAAAGTCTATATTAATTTTTTCAGATTTTTTTATCGTTAAAACCTAACCTATAAATTCATTTGAAAATTTCAAATTGCAATTAAAAAATAACAAAAAATATCTCCAAGCCGAAAAAATTATATATGATGTATTTTATGCCAAATTAACACTTTAAATTTTTTCAGATTTTTCAGAATTTTTCAGAATTTTTCGCCTTTTCTTCGTCTTTTATACTGTTTTACCGATTCAAAAAAAATTTTCTGTCATACTAATAGCATAAATAACACCAAAAATAGTGGGAATAGTTTAAGGAACAAAGAATTTGTAACAAAAAACATTTTTTATCTTCAGGAACCAAAAACAAAAAAAAGTTCAAAAACTACGTTTTTCAGGTACGTAACCCGAGGGAGGCACCTAGGGCTCTAAAAATTTGGCTAATGAAGTCTTTTCATATTTTCTTTTGACCCATTCAATCAAATATGAAATTCATTCCGGGGCATTTTTCACTAGGATACCCGGCTATACCCTTTAAGCTCCGCTGACTGAAAATCCATCAATTTTTAGAAATTAGGTTACGCCAAACAAAAATCTTTAAATTTGATTATTTTGGTATCCAGTAGTCTTAAAGAACTTTAGTTTGGATTATTTAGTTAAAAATTGAATATATTTTTATAAAAATGTTATGTGAATAATTATTAATTTCCTTTAATTTTTTTCTAGTGATATGAAAAATTCACATTTATGGGTACATAAACCTCTTAATGTATCTACATATCCTTTTTTTAAAATAGAACATTTTATTGTGAATATATTAAATTAATATGGTATTGTGAATGTATTAAATTAAT
This sequence comes from Ormyrus rosae, assembly GCA_035047165.1. Taxonomy (NCBI): domain Eukaryota; kingdom Metazoa; phylum Arthropoda; class Insecta; order Hymenoptera; family Ormyridae; genus Ormyrus; species Ormyrus rosae. The sequence continues at coordinate 7,847 of JAWWML010022778.1, forward strand.
ATGAATTCAGTATATTTACATAGCTAAAACTAACCTTGCACTAAGAACTATATTATTATATCAAGAACTATATTATTTTAGTATGCATTGGATGTATATAGAAACATGTTATAACGGGATGGCTCAACTGAGCCGTTTCGAGAGAGAGAGAGAAGGTAGAGCGAGCGCTGCTCGAGAGCGGAGCTGCGCGCGCGGTCCGTCGCGTGGCGAGCGGCGACCGCCATGTGACGCGCTCTCTTCCCCGGTGTGAACGCGAAAGATGCGTGGCGCATGAAGTGGGGGCAACCACTTTTCGCGCCAGTTCTGTGCCCGCCATTATAGCAGCCATGTGCGTTCGTTCCGCTTTCCTTCGACCTTTTCTGTGTGTCGTGCGCTGTGAGAGTGCCTTGAGAGTGGAGGTGCGTCACATGGCGGTCCCCACCACAACTACTCGCAAAGAGATATATATATATATATATATACAGGCCACTGGGTATAACCCTATACGGCCCTGAGTGCAGTTTACATAAGAATTCGCAACAAAAATAAAATATATAAGAATATAACATTTGATAATAAACGTTTGCAGCTGGACAAAGAGTCCATATACATTTAGCGAACTTAAAAACTATGTGTAGGGGTCCTTCTAGATAACAGAACTAGTTATGGTCTAGTATCAACTTACAAACTACAAAACTTAACTTAACCTAGTATCGCAGTAGTGAAATCACACATAAAGACTAGCGCTTGTTAAGTAAGCCATCAAGTGCATTATATGAAACGCTGCTGTGTGGAAGAGGGTTAATGACAAGACCCGCATCATTCTCCGCCCTCATTCGCCATTGATGTACCTCATGCTGAATTAGAAACTCATGAACCATGGACTTAAAACTAGTCAGTGAAACTTCACTGAATACAATTCGGTGACTACTCAGCATGTTCAGGAGCTTTGACGCCGCGCAGTGAAAAGAGCCCTCCATTGCACTCGTACTAGCCAATTGAGTAATGAGAGGCGCAGGGGGGCGTCGGGGAATAGTACGCCTATTTACATCGTCTGAGCTTAACTTAAAAAGACATGCGAGGTAGACTGGTTGACCCGACGAGATGACTGAGTGTGCGAGTGCGGCCATAAACAGTAGACGCCTATCATCAACAGTCAACCAGCCGATTGAAAGGCGGTAGGGTATTACAGCAGCCCGCCAGGGAATGTACCCATGGACGAAGCGAACGCATTGGTTGAGTAGTCTGTGGAGTTTGAGGTTAAGCTCTTTCGACAGATCATTATAAACAACACATGCGTAGTCAAAGTGAGGAAATATTAACGATTCAACGAGTCTTTGCTTAAGATGCCGTGACAGCGCATGCCTGTGAAACCGCAAGGAGTAAAGCGCCCCATTCACCCTACTTGAGATTTGATTTACATGACGAGTCCAATTCAGAGTTGGCGTCATCTGAACACCCAGATCTTTAATGTGAGTTGAGTACTCGATTGCGATACCGTCAATCTCAATCGTTGGTAGAGAGGCCAGGTTAAGTCTGGAAATGTAGGGTTGGCTGCCTAAAATCATCAGCTTAGTTTTGGTCGGGTTCAATAGAATCTTGTTCCTGCGTGCCCATTCCGACACCCGAGACGCATCTTCTGCCAATTGATCGATGTGATCGTTTAGTTCGTCAGGTGAGCAGTGAAAGTAGATGCGCGTGTCGTCCGCATATATGCCGTGCTTTGGCATGCTGTTGGGGGCAGGATAGATCGTTAATAAAGATCGAGAAGAATAGTGGCCCAAGAACGCTACCTTGCGGAACGCCCGCAAATGTCTCTATGGGGGCGGACGCCGACACATCATTTCCATCCACCACTTGAGATCTCCCTTTCAGGTAACTTGCGATTAACCGCATCGCGAATTTAACCACTCGATTAGAACAGTTCAGAGCGCGAAGTTTTTGAAGAATAAGCTTGTGGGAAACGGTGTCGAAAGCTTTGGAGAAATCAAATAGTATAAGCAACGTAAGTTGCCGTTTCCCAATGGCCATCTGGGGGTGATGTTAGATACGAAGCTTCTCTTCTGAGAACAAATTCGGAGGTCCGTGGACAAGGCGGCGGTAGTGGCGGCTTTCCTTTGCAGGGTCATGATCAACGTGGGTGGACCACGTCCCTGCATCAGGCGGCTGCTACTGCGCGCTGCCGAGTCCGTGATGTTTTACGCGGCTGAAGTTTGGGCCGACCCGCTGCGGTACGAAATGTATCGCAAGCGCATGGCGGCTGTACAACGGAGATGCGCACTTCGTGTATTAGCGTGTTCGTATCGCACGGTCTCGGATGCGACATCCCTAGTGATCGCCCAGGTAATCCCGGTCGATCTTCTGGCCCAGGAGCGGAAGTCCGTCTACCAGACGAAGGATATTCTTAGCCAAGCTGAAGGGAAGAAGCGGGCCAGGGAGCAATCCTTGGTCTGCTGGCAGTACCGGTGGGAGCAGGAAATGTGCGGAAGGTGGACTGTCAGGCTGATAAGCCAGGTGGGCCCATAGATAGGTTGGCAGCACGGAGAGGTAAATTACTACCTTACCCAGCTGCTGACTGGACACGGGTACGTCCGCGTGTACCTGCACAGGATAGGCAAGGTGGCGGACCCCAGTTGTATATACTGTGGGTTCGCCAAAGACAACGCCCATCATATTTTTTCTATATGTGGGCGGTGGCAAGGAGAAAGGAGCAGACTGGAAGACGATGTCGGAAGGATAACCCCGGAAGGCATCGTCACGGTCATGCTCGCCAGCATACAGAGCTGGTGGGGGAGGGTCGCCAACTTCGTCATGGATATTCTGAAGCAAAAGAAGGCGGATCTCCCCTAAGGTAAGCGAGAAAATTGGACTCCTAATTTTAAGTAAGTAGAGTGCCCCGATTGCAATCACCCTGGTCCCCTCCCCGAAGGGATTATAATTAATATACGTTTACTTTATAAGATCAAAATTTAGGTTCTATAGACAAATATTTACAAGCTTTGTATGAAAATTGTAACAGTACTTTAGTACTGTTACAAGTATTTATTATTACTTTTAAAAATAGGGAAAACATCTGAAAATGAGTTAGAAAATCCAACTCAGAGCGAACAGCTTAGGTTAAGGAATAGGTCCTAAGTAACCTTTTAGCGACCTCTAAAAATACTTTTGTAACAATAATTAAAACCACCCTATCGAGCGACTACCTACGAAAGGTAGAAAACCCCCGATGCGGCAGAAGCAGACGAGCCCAGCTGACTGCTCCCTGATGCGAAGACGCTACCTTGTATCTTCTTCCTGGTCATTCTCAGAATCATCTCGAAAAGAAGACATCAGAAAATAAAAAAGAAGATTAAATAACAAGACAAGATAATAAAAGAAAAAGTGAGTTAAAGCTGGAACGATACTTCTATTTAGTTATCAACAGAAGAAGTAACGCTTAGAGAAGAGAGCTACAGATAATCAATGCCAAAGTTACTAAAGATAGAAGAATCTCTACTGACAGAAAGATAAGATCTGGAAGTGTTTTTAAGAAAATCAAAGCCAAATGATCTGTCCTCATCGAAAGCAATTGCTTTGAAAAGAATCACCAGGGAGTTCCAGTGAATCTAGAAAATCAGAGTCTTCTAGAAGAAAGACTTCTGAACTCGATTTCCACCCCGATTTGAAGCTAGATTTTCACAAAAATTTAGGAAATAATCTTATGAAATAAAATCGCGCGGCGGCACGAATTTTTGAGGTTTTCTTTACGTTTTGATTAATAACTTTTAAAAATGATTGACTACCTCAGAGCCCTAAAGTGCTAATTGATTCGAAATTAAATTATCTTTCATTTGATTGTACTGTCATTGATATATGCAGTTTCTTTCTATGTCATTTTTAAATGAGAAGTCTAATAATTTACTTTTAATAGGGAAAAATACATGGTTAGAAATTATTTTATCCGTCATTTGTGAATAGCAAATATTCTTTGAGTACTGGTGAGTTGAACGCAGTTTGCTACTCCGTAGGAGCGTGTACCCCCGAGTTAATGGTGAATGGGGGGGAACCACCTTAAATTTCATTTGCTTAGTGTGTCTTTAATTTTATAAAATTATTTCGAAGAAATGGTGGTTATTGTTATTTTATTGGTTCGTAGAAATCAGTGTCCGTTATTGTTTTTCTTCAGACTAAACTTCATTTGGATGCGCGCATAAGATCAAGGAACCTTTCGTAGAAATTAGTGTCGGTTATATATAATTATTTCAAAGAACAGAAGAACCGTTATAAAATCATCTTAAACCATGTTATTCAAATCGATGATGGTTATTGTTAATTTATCAAATGTTTCGTAGAAACCAGTGACGGTTATTCTCAATTTCGTTTCAGGTTCGAACGTGAATCTTTACTCTCTCCTCCACGGAGAGATATTAGAGGGGGTCGATTAAAGCAAATATAAGAACGACTGCTGAGCCGCAGAGCTCATAGTCTAGCTTGAAGCGCCTTCTCGTGAGAGCATTTGATAATTTACGTTGAAAAATGGAGGGAAAAAATGAAAGTGTAACAGAAATGGATTCAATTCCGTCACCTAGAAGTATCGAGCAATTAGAGATTCCTACTCTATTAGCTTCGACAACTTACGCCATTAATAACCCCAACTCGAAGCGAGCAATGGTTAGTTTAGATTACTGCAATGGGTCTACAGACCTGTGGTGAAACTTTACAGTACAAGTGCACTCTCAAAGTAGGTTATCTTTGACATTACGAGCTGGAATCGATTACAAACCCATGTGGATACGATGTTGCTCTACGTGGATCACTCTCAATTCATGAGAACACAACCAATCAAAATTTATTTAATAAACCACGACATCAACGTCAACTTTACGACATCTTACGGTATGAAATCAATCAGCATCGATGAAAGACCTTCTGAAGAAATTCAAGAAGAACGCAGAAATTAAGCATTCCAGGTGCAGCAGACCTATAAACCACCATACAAGAAGAAGATTGAAGCCGCTCCGTGTATCGTTATGCAAGGAAAAACGGTCGAAGGTTTAAAAATAATGAGTGAGTGCATTAATTAGCGCATCGAATTACTCGAGAAATGTCTAGAATATGTAAATCCTGCTATTGAATCTACATTAAAAATATTAAAAGAGAAATTAGGAAATAATAATCCAGACAATTCCAAGTGTACGCTTGAAAATAAATTATTAAAGCAGATGTACGCTGCACATTTTTATGAAATTAACAATAAAGCGCTCGCAACGTTAGAATTTAAAGAATACGATAGATTTTTTAAATATTATTCTCTTGGAACTGTACGCTACTCAGTTACCTCTGAAGATTTGTACAAAATTTTATTTTCGAATTAATATTTTGTAAAAATAAATGAATTTTTTAAAAATATACGTACAAAAATGAAAAACATACACCACACGTCTTTTATTTCTTTAATTTATTCTCTCTCTCTTTCTCTCTCTCTCTCTCCTACATGTTCCTTTAATAATAGATAACGATGCTTATGCTTCGATTGCTCATTTGCATCAGAGAACTTTGTACCGTCAACAGTAACAGAAAAAAGAAGCAACATGAGACGATTTGGTCGTAACCATTTTGAGGATCACTCACAAAACGAGCGATAAAGAAGTCAACAAATATTTGAAACTTCTCGATGAAAATCATCTTCCTCGAATGCCGAAAAATATGCAAAAAATGACTCTTCAAAAAAATCCAAAAAAAAAAGATTCAGGATGAATAAGCAAGGCTATGAAAAATTACATCATTGTCAATCAGCACCAACATCTAAAGATGGTTATACTGCAATAGTATTTTTCATCACAAGCCCGCAAAATGCGATTTTGCGGCCGAGTACAATCACCGGGTACGAGGTCCAGCGAAGTCGGTCTGAGTATCCCGGAGATTGCGCGAGGCCGAAAAATCTCTTGCAGACGTGTTTCAGTATACATAGCCGCAAAATTACGCAGCTAATTATGATGAAAAATAATGTTCATAACACGTCTGCAAGAGATTTTTCCGCAACATCGCATTTTGCGGACTTGTAATGAAAAATTCTATTGTTGATAACTTTTTAATTGACGATAAGATTTCATCGGGAATTTTTTTAATAACAGAACAGAATTTGTAGAATTTTTATCTGTTTACAAAAACGCCAAAGGTTATCTGTGAGATTTATAATAATAAATTTAAAAATGATCTAATAATTTTTACCCATGTTTGTATATCTATATACACAGCAACCGCTCGTCGTTTGTTTACATATCCGTTCATGCTATGCGCAGTGCTGTATATCTATATTTATAAAATGTGCTATATCTGCTTAGAGAACTACTTAAAATATCAATTATTTTTTGGCAATAGATCTGATAATATAATTATCTGAGCAAAAAAGATAAAAAAAAAAACAATTTTTTCGGAAAAAATTTTTTCAATATAAGGTTAATTTTAATCTACACTGAGGTTCTTCAAAATAACGAAACGAATAATTAACGGTAATAGTTTGAATAAAATTTAATGCTGAAATGTCTTGTGCAAAGCCGAGAAGCTGATACTTTCTTTATAGTCTTAAATCATATACTTTCTATATAATTTAAGAATACAAAGCTTAAAATATTAATTGTTCTTTACCTGGCGTAACTTCAATAATCCAGTCAATAAAAGAACCAACTCGGGTATTGACTGCTGGCTCATTACTTGCGCAGGAAGTTCCATAACTAATAATTCCAATATGAACGAGTCTTCTTGTAGTCGGATTTTGCCACAATACTGGACCACCGCTATCAAACTGTTTATGTTGAATTAATTAACAATACATTGGCAATGCAAAATAACTAAATTTCCCTTTACAATGTTCGATTTATTACCTGACAAGCATCTCTTCCATCAGCATATGCACAAATCTGCCGATATTCAAGATTTGGAAAAAATTGTTTGCAAGTTAAAAAATTAGTTACGCTCAGTCTAACTTTTTGCAAAACATTAGACGGGCTTCCGGCGAATTCTGTTGTTCCCCATCCTGTTAATAGACCAAAATCTTTTATTAATATAGATAATATTTTCTATCTAAAATATGATATTACTAAAACTTATAATAAGATAAATTAGTTTAAGAATAGATAAATAAGTTTAATAATGGTATCATGTATAATCAAAGAAGTATTGTATACACTGTGAAAAAAAGAACTTTCGTGTATCATTTAAAAAAAAAATTCATAAAAAAAATAAGTTTTATGGGGGGGAGTATAGTCTCACGGGCCAAAAACAAACACTTTTTTTAGAATTTATTTAAGAAATATGGCTTATGCTACTTTATCAAAAACTTTTGCATGTTAAAATACATCATTTGAACAAAATTTAAAAACATTTTCGTAGCAAAATATTCAAAAATAAGCCGGTGACACAGCATTTTCGGAAACAGGATTTTAAAAAGACGTCTTACAGTGGACATCGCCATTCGTCGTAGAATCATGTGAAATAAAAAAAGTCGCACAGCGCAGGCACGGCGCACGAGAGATCGGCGTCGCCGGCGAGCTCAAGAGATGAGCACCATCGCTTCACTTCGTATCTGGACTCCGTTTCAACCAGACGCACTTCGTCTCGAGTCTCCTTTCCACTCAGACGGATTTCTGGGCAGCTTCCGCGATACCGTTACCGTTATCGCGGTACCGGTGCGGATTCGTTGCTGATTTCTACTCTCATTCTCTCATGCATGCTTTTTGTTTACAATTTTCTAACTTCAATCTAACTCTCTCATTCTCTACTCTATACGTTGAACCTGTCTCTGGGATAAGCCTTTTTACTCTATTTTGTTCTACTAATGCTTACATACTTTTATTTTAACTTTTCCTATCCTTAATACTACTTGTAGCTACTTAATTTAGTGTTGGCGGTGGTTAAAGCTGGCTCCGATAGCCTCAGTTTTGGCCACAGGTTTTTCTAGCCAACTTTTTGTTTACTGACCGATCTTTCTGATTTTCATTTTCATATTAGTATAAATTCATACAAAGTTTTTCCACCCTTAATCCTTATCCTAACTTAATCCTATCAAAAGTTATGGCTCTGTCAAATTTTAGAGTTTGTGGCATATCGACTCCCCTTTGACACTTCAACTTTTCCTTCCGACATTACATCTTAGCTCTCTTTTTCATGTGCTCTAACTTTCATTTAATTTCTTAAATCTCTTTCTATCATACCTTTATCTCTCTGACATTATTTTTGATTTTTCAGGAAAAGTTGTGGTGTCGCTGTAGGGAGAGGGTAGAATCTCATCACAGTTTCATGTTAAACATATTAATAATTATTTATTGCAATCCCTTTTACCTTTGCCTTTTCCCTAACGAAATAATACTAAACTCTAATTAACCTCATAGAAAAGTGTGTATGGGTTTTAGCTAGTGCGTGTACACGCTACATTTCGTTACACACTGAGAGAATTTTTCGATATAAATTACCGTAAAATTCGCTACAATCGTGGGACGTGGCGATTTTGTAGGGAA
>JAWWML010022789.1:2131-16315 GCA_035047165.1 Ormyrus rosae
ATCTGACTGATCTAATATTGATTTTGATAAACCAATGTGTTAATGCGTGAACCTGTTCTAACGTTAATTTCTATCAAGTTTTAGTTTACTTTTTTTTAAATAAAATTTATTTATTAGTGTTGCAAGAAGCTAAAAGCCTCATCAGCGATCAATTATTATCAGCCTCAATGTATTAAAAGCTCTCTAGAGTAAGTTTATGAAATAATAAGCTTGAAAAATCATACCTTAATGTTATAAAATTCAGGATTGCTTTATAACAATTGTATTATCCTGACGATGCCTGACAAGTCTTTCTATATTACTTCTAGTTCTCGTATATACTGATTATAATTAATATATTAGCATTAATTTATAATTTTTATAAGTACTAAAACTTATAATGCACGTACGAAATAGACCATGCAGAAAAGAACACTGCTAAACTAAAGGTACAGCCGTAAACGTAAGAGCCGAATAACTGACGATCTGCGGGTAGAGTCAAAAACAAAAGCGCGCGCAGTATTAGCGATCGAACGTGGTGGGACGATTTCTTGGAACGCTACATGACTAACTTAACGCTGCAGTTTCTTTTTCAGAAATATTCTTAAGACACCAGATAGTGTTCCGTTAATTAGTGAATATTAAAATCCAATGGCGCTCCGATCAAGCTTTCCGAACATTTGGTTTCTTGATTCTGAAAATCTTGGTCGAAAGTTATGCTATAATGAACTGTTATTGACAATCTAATATTTAAATGCTTATAAAAAGACGCTACATAAATAATGAAAATTAAGAGATCTTCCAATTTACAATTTTTATAACCAACAATTCGTTTTGTAAACTTTTTGCAAATTTAAAGCCAATAATCTACGTGTTTCGCATGCACGTTACCTCGACGATACTGATTTATATATATCTTAGTTTTTGTCTATTTAACCCTGTGAAAACACTGTGAGAAAAGAAGAATCGTATATATGTGCGGTTAATCGAAAACTGCAACTGCGTCTGATTCTTTTTTGTTGTTTAATAAAATTTATTAAAAAATAATTTTAGTAATTTATTATTGTAACTTCTTATTTCGGTAATTTATACCTTAATGATAATATAAAGGCGTTTTATATCAACGATAGTGTGACATTTCATACTATGATATGACGCTTAATTCTGGCAGCTATTTTTGTTGACAAAACCAGATTGGTAAGAAAAAAAAAATGAGTTATTAGAATCGATAATTGATCGTTTTTATATCAACTTCATTATAAAACTATTTTAAAATTTTGTAAAGTAATTGGTAAATAATACTGTCAACCATTTTTAGATAATATATAAAAGATTATATTGTCTTCATTCATTTATTGCGATTATATCTACAAAGTTTGTGAAGTCATATTTCCCCCGCATAAATATCCTAGTTGTAAAAAAGACTTGCAGATTAAACAAATATGAGTATTAGGAAACCTTTTTGAATGGTTATAGTAATATAACTAAATAACAATTAATTATATTTCACCAATGCAAACGGAAATATATAAGAAAATTTGCTATTATATTTTTGAACGAAGTATAAATGTTTATATAAGAAATTTTTTTTACAAAAAGTTTTCATACAGAGACAAAAATCTATTATTCCAAAATAATGCAAAAATAGTTCTATAACAAATCGTTTCTCGATTAAAAATATTCACAAAATTCTATTTCCACTTTCATCCTGCAAAGGCTGAAATGCCCGTTATAGCTCTTCCTAATATCAGCGCGTGGATATCGTGCGTTCCTGTGAAAAAAGTGTAAGAATATTAGTTATTGCGAAAGTGTTGTACTTATTGCCTTAACTTCTAATTCTTACCTTCGTAAGTATTTACAGATTCAAGATTGATAACGTGCCTGATGATATGATACTCATCGGAAATACCGTTTCCTCCTAACATATCTCTCGCGTTTCTTGCAATCTCTAACGCTTTTCCAGCTGAGTTTCGTTTTATCAAGCATATCATTTCCGGCGTCGCTCTGGAAGCAAAAAAAAACATATCACTGTACATTCAATTATATTCGAATTTAGAGTAAGCTTACTTTTGCTCGTCCTTTAACCTGCCAACTTGCAGGCAAGCTTGCAAGCCTATCGCGATCTCCGTCATCATGTCAGCCATTTTTTTCTGCATCAACTGATTCGCGGCGAGAGGCCGATTAAACTGCTTCCTCTCGAGCACGTAATCTCGCGCAAGTTTCAAGCACGTTTCCGCTGCACCCAAAGCACCCCAACCGATTCCGTATCGGGCGTTATTTAAACAACTAAAGGGTCCCTGTTCGAAAGGAAGAAATCGATTTTATTCGAATTTTGTTTTTACTTTTCTTTGATATTTTTAATTGTCACCTTCAAGCCTCGAGCGTTGGGTAGAAGGTTTTCTTCGGGTACGATTACTTCGTCCAGTAAGATCATTCCAGTGACAGACGTACGCAGTGAGAATTTACCCTCAATTTTTGGTGTGGATAATTTGTTCTCGTTGCCGTCTCTTTCGACTATGAAACCACGAATTTCACCGTCCTCGCATTTTGCCCATACAATTAATACGTCTGCTATTGGTGAATTTGTAATCCTAAATGACACGTAAAAATATTTGATTGTACATTTGGCGCAAAAAATTTAGCAGAGTTCAAAGATATTGCCAAAGTACCATTAAAATAATTTAAAAGATTTTAAAATTTTCTCTTATTTTTTTTTTTTTTAATTTTTGGACTCTACATTTTAGTATAGAATATTTTCACTTGATATAAGTATATATATTTTCATACCATGTTTTACTTCCGCTAAGTTTGTATACTTTCTTAGTGCCGTCATACTTAGCTCGGGTTTCCATTGCTCCAGCATCGCTGCCGTGATTGGGTTCCGTTAAGCCAAAACAACCTACGAGATCTCCAGCAACTATAAGAAGTAAATTAAAAAATGAATGCCACGATAGCGCTTAATAAAAATGATCCTACATACAAACAACGAGTATCGATATTGTAATATTTAATTGATACAAAACAGATAAAATAGGTCCACTACATTCCCGTAAATCTTGCAATGCAAAAGTTATCCAATAACAATACTTCAATTCCTTTAAAAACCCGTAAAGCCACTAACTGAGCTTCGGCAAGTAGCGGTCCTTCTGCGCCTCGCTGCCGAACTGCTCGATGGCGCCAATGACGAGCGAGGACTGGACGGAGAAGACGGACCGGTAGCCGCTGTCGACGGCCTCGACCTCTCGGGCCAGGAGGCCGTAGGCCACGGAGGAGACGCCCGCGGCTCCGTAGCCCTTGACGGTGCAGCCGAGGACCCCCATGTCGCCGAGCTCCTTCACGATCGCACGATCGAACAGCTCCTTGCGGTTCGCCTCGACCACTCGGGGTAGCAGCTTCTCCGTGCAGTAGGCGCGGAACTGGTCCCGGATCATCACCTCGTCCGCCGTCAGGCGGCTCTCCAGGTTCAGGGGGTCTTCCCATTTGAAGGCGGCTGGAAGGCGGTGATTATATTTTGGGGTGCAGGGTCAAATGAAATGTTGGAGAATGCGATCGAAATAGAAAGTTAACTCTAGTTTAGGTAATTTTCGTCGAGAATGTAGATTAAAACTGGAAAATTAGTTCATTTTAAAAGTTAATGTTTAGTTTTTACCAGAGATGTAGAAAACTCAGATCACTAAAATTCAAATTGTTGATTCGATTACGCTTTTTATCTTCGTACAGTAGTATAGATAACTGCTTTACCATCAAGACTATCTCTCTTGATGGTAATTAAGCTTTCGTGGTTACCTTTGTTTACCAGAAGATTTAAGTCGCGATAGAGAGATTTGAGTAAACAACATAAGGCTTAAGTAGTGGAATTTTTGTAAGAACGAGAGACCCTCCAAGTAACTTACGTTTCTGTCCGAGGCTTGACGTCACCGATAGTTCTATTGGCATCGAATCCACCCAGTAAATTAAGGAAAAACTTAAGAGCCCCAAATTTCACCTCGCAAACTAATTTGAATTGTAAAAAATTTGCATTTTACATATTTGCAGCATTTTAATTACGCCAATAATCAAGAGCATTTTTTTAATTCAAGAATTGGAGTAAACTTGCGTTGCATTGTTTAAAAACCAAATTAATAAATAGTAAAGGATACGTCTCACGGAAATTGACTGCGATGTGTTTAAAAACAGCGAGATTAACTTCTGCACTCGAATCGCCATGTTTGTGCGAATAGAAAACTGACTTATCGTTCGGCGCACTTTCTCACATTAATTCTTGCCTCGTTTTCAGAGTACAACTGAGTCGCTATCGTTTTCGGGTTGCCGCACAGTAAAAGATAATGAGCATTTATCACGTGACCTCGCTGCTCGTACCATGCGAGTTGCGAAAGAAGCGAGCGATGGCGCTTGATTTAAAATACTTACCATTTAATTTAGATTGAGAGTTTTTAATTTTTATTATTTATTTATATCTGCAATCTGTTTTTTAAAGATCTGATTGCAATTACTTCTTGATGTAGAGTTCAGATTACAAACTGCGAATTATATTTGTGTGATAAATAATAACAGTATAATTTATATAATATAATTAAATTATAAGAAATCCTACAGCAACTAAAACTTCAAAATTAAAAAAAATAAGTAATTTTTTTCAATCTATAAATTAATGATTAACAAAATTTATACAAATTTTGTCCTGTAAATAATAAAAATCGACGTCAATAAATTCAAATCTTAAATACAAAAGAACTGTCAAATTCTTTATTACGAAGATATACATATACACAGTTGCATGTTCAGCATTGATCAGCTTATAAAATATGCTCCAACCAAACAGTCAAATAACGTCAATCACAGTAAAAAAAACCCATAGTAATCAAGAGTACAAACAGCTCAACTCAAACAGTCCGAAAAACCTTCCTCGCATCTCAAACGCTAAGGACAAGGTAGTAATAATAAGTCACAGCTCGCAAATAACAGTTATACATCCGCAAACCGGTGGTGGGCGAAAACATTTTGCGTTCCAGCAGGAAGTCAGGAGGACGACGACGTCGTCGTTCAGACGAGGTGCACGTCGTCCTTGCGCTCGGCAGCGACGTCGGGCAGCTTCTGGCTGGAGACGCGAACGTTGTGGAAAAGGTAGCCGAGGGCGTCGGTGCAGGGCCGCAGCACCGCCTGGAAGAGGGCCGTGACGAAGCTCCTGGTCGCCGAGCAGGTGATCCGCCAGACACGCAAGCACGGCGCGATGCACCATATGTGCTGAAAAATTCATAAGCGACGTGGCTTCCGTGAATCCGAACGGGAGGAGGCATTTGTAGTTCCATTAATAAAGAGGACGGGAAATGAGCTCTCGCGGGATCGATGCGGGCGTATTTGCTTGGAGGTAGACGCGGGAAATGGGTGGGTCTTACGATTGAGGGGAGGCATTGGGGGTGGGCTTGGAAGTTAAGGTTAATCTGTTTTTAGAAAGGGTATTAATGTAGTTGAGGTAGTAGATTTTTGGTAACGGCGTGTTTAGGAAGTCGACGCGGGCATAAAGTGAGTTTTAAATGTAACGTTCGTACGAAAATCAATTGATTCTAATGGTGTGATTAAGGCAAAGTTATAATAGATAGGCTTGTAGAGCGGAACTGTATTATTCTGAAATGTAATTACTGTTTTACACCTGAGCTAAAAAGCGTTCGTAACAAGTGCGTACAGACTACTTATTTTTTATGATCTATTTTATTTTCTAAGAAATTATAGAGCAGACGTTTTGTTAATTTCAAGTTTTTTCTTTACATTACGAACTTTACTTAGCATTCTTAAATTAAAATAAACGAATATAATCTTACGTTTAAAAAAGAACTTTACGAACTCCATCCGCTCACTCCACAAATTCGAAAACCGAACAAAATTCCACCCATCATATAACAATTGAGCCCGTCAATCGTCAGAACCCTTGCCCCAAATTGAAAACCCCCGGAGGAAAAAGCACCGAATAACCGCGTTCTAAACAGCACCCCGACGCCATTCCATTTGCTTATCGCTCGCGCAGCGCTATCGGGGTGAGGCATCGGCCGTCAGGTACAACGACCTGCGAGGCCGATATAAAGAAAGTCCGCGACGGCTGGACGAGGAAGTCGGTCGTTTCAAACAAAAAAAAAAGCAATCGATTCCGGCGCGATGAGAGAGAGACAGAGAGAGAGAGAGAGAATGAAGGAAGGGGAGCGCGATACGTATTGCTCACCTCGAAGGCCAGGCACGCAAAGGTGAAGCCGAGGCAGAGGGCGACGACGGGCGCGACCAGCACCGAGAGCAGGACGTAGCAGCAGCCGCGGGAGAGCCGGAAGCAGTGGCCGCTCAGGCGCCAGGCGCACTCCGGGGACCGGATGCCCTCCGGCTCGCCGATCACGTCCTCCCACATCACCTGCAAATTCGACGCTTCGTTGAGACGTTGAGAGGATGACGTTTGGAGGGGGAGGGCGAGGGGGAGCTTGGTTATTTCTGCTCTCCGAGGAGGTTGCAGTTGGACCGGGGCAGATTTTTGTTTTGGAGATAGTGAATTTTATTGGTCGTGGTTGTAACTTGTGCAGTAACATTAACTAAACGAACTATGTAGAAATAAAACTTATTTTTTTTTATCCATTTAAGCATTGTTCAATTGCTTTTTCATACTTGTAATAATTATGTCAATTTGAGATCTTTTATTTATAATTGTTACTTTGACAAATCGCTTGAAATCTACGTATCGCTATAAATGCGTATGCGTTAATGTTTACTGTTACTTAATGGAGTCTAAGGTGAATTATGTATGCATGTAGATTTGCATCTGCTGAGCATTGAAATTAAAAAAAATGCGGGATCGATATAAGGCGCAACGTAATTGTACATTTCATGTCGAGAACTACCTTTTCAAATAAAAACAAGATCTTTTTTTATTCTTAAATTTTTTGCTCAACTTTTGTTATTTTATATGCTCAATACATGTTTTTATTAGACACTATCCAAGAAAGAAAATGTTTTAAAAAATGAAGAATTTTACGATACCGTTACATGTACGATATTATGAGTCATGGACTTTTATCAATCACAAAACTGTCGTGTATTTATGAATGCAATATTAATGAGGGTACTTTTGGGTGTCAGTTGAAACTGAAAGATTCTCAAACTTTAATGAATTTTTTATGTCACCGGATCGTTAATAAAAGTTGTAGGAAGTTTTTTATGCATGTTATGAATGTTTTAAAAAAGTTTCAACTGCGTATATTGTATTCAAAAGTATTGATGTTCTGTTCTTACACTATATCGTATTTTTATAACTTAATAAATAATCTATTTCCTGCAAAAAATATGTCAAGCCTCCGTTTTTACTTGCTTTACGAGACTGACTTGTCATTTTCTTTAATTGATTTATTGAAAATTGAATTTATTTTTATTGTCAGATTTTCGTAGAATTTTGCCTTGAATCAAATCAAATTTTCTTTTATCGACAGGTAATGGCAAGGGCGAACGAAGGTAAGCAATGTGACAGATAAAAATATCTTTTGCTTCCAAAACAATTAATAAACATCATATAACTCTTATTTATTAAATTAAATTAAATTAATTGTTATTACTTCTTGAATACGACAAATAAAGGTTAAAAAAATTTATAGTATCGTTGAATTATAGAATGTGAAAGTCATGGCAGTTATATTTACTTAAGTACTTAGTTGATTCTTCATTTCTTTTATCATAAATTTTCAATTTTGAAAAAATAGTTTAAATAAATATTTCGTTTCGTTCCGTTGCTGTAAACTCTAATACAATTGTTAAAATGGAGCCTCATCGCTGAAATCCATTTTATTAGTGAATTTTTGAATTTAAAAATTTTCGAACCGGATTGTAGACTGATACCAAAAATATTCTACGTCTCCCAAGGTTGATGGACTTCTCAGAATGTCTGCATTTTAAATTTGAAAATTTTGGTACCACTTTTTCAAAGTAAAAGTGATACAGACTTTTTTTTAAAAAAATATCAAAATTTATAGACGTGTATAATTAAAAATCAGCCCAAACGCATTAAATTTTTCTCAGCTAATTACTGCAGATAAAAACTGGTTTCGGCAGTTGCGTCAATCAGCGTTTTTGTATTACAAAATCGATTCTATACTGAAAGAGGCTAAACATTTTTCCCCATTCTTATGCCTCGGTTTATTGTAAAATCAACATAATTAAACATTCTTAAAACGAAAAACCAACTTACGAACCTGCAGGTGATGATTCAGATTGTGAGGATCCCTGTCCTCCAGCTCCACATGGCTGTCGTCGCCCATCGACGAGTCCGCCTTCTCCATCCCTGAAAGCACGAAGTTCTGTCGTACCACCGGGCAGCTGAACGCATTTTTCACGCGCGCGAACATGTTCGCCGCCCGTATCCTCGATCTCGAATTCATGATCCCGCGCGGCTCCTCTTACAAAATTCGAAAACGGCGCATAATCCGACTCCAAGACGGCACACCTCGGAATCAGAGCAGTGCACGGGTCTATAGGCGACTGAGGGGTTACACTTTCGCGACTCGCCTCTAATCGCGCAGCCCTCGATTGATTCAACGCGATAAATATTTAACGAGATCTACCGCCAATGTCGAGCTTTTTTTCGTCGTCCTCGAGCACTTTATTTAACGAGATGCCTATTATTATTAATATCTTGTGTCGACGGAGCGTACTTCGCGTCGTCGCCTCGTTAATGGCCGCATAATTATTAACGAGTTCCCCGGTATCTTTAGAAAGTCCATTGTCGGAAATTCAAGTATCTACCCCGTTTTATAGCTGTTGCTTGGGCGCAACAGGGCGGTAAGCCGTAAAAGTTTCGATTGCGCCCTTAACATCGGTTTGCTTTACTGCCCTCTAATTTTCCTCTCTGCAAACGTATTTTAGATTTCTTTTGCTTATAATATATATAGTCTCGCTAAGCCGCCTCAAAAAATCTTTGAAAAATCTTACCACTTTGAACTCTCGCGATATCTTACAGGAACTTACCTCTGGCGTGGGAGACGGAGTTCCTCGGCTTGACTCTAGGAATTTTGAAAAGCTTCTCTCCCCTCTTCCAATTCAGCCTCCACATCTAACCACCCGACTCTGCCGATTAACCGCTCTTTTGGCTACCCGTCCATACCGATGTCCCGCCAAAATCGATCGAGCTTCATCGGCTTTCAAAAGCAACGGCGCACCGGCGACTCGCGCCCTATAATGAGCCGCCTCCCTTTGTGCCTGCAAGCGCGCCAAGTCGATTTTCGTTTTGCGCCGCAAGTGGACAGCGGCCGCGCCGCGGCTGCGCGTTCGCGGCTCGCGCCCTCTCCCCCTTCTCCCCCCTGACGAAGGGGGTTGTTCCTGCGTGTACCGGACACGCGACCACCCTTGACGATGGGAAAGTGAATGCCCTACATACACGAGGAGAGCTGGCTTGTGGGGGCGATGTGGAATGCCTGCCGGCCGGTAGCGAGAGCTTTGCTCTTTGTGGGCGAACCGCGGAATGCGCTTCGACATGTTTCTTATGCGTTTGGTTCGCTTTTCTTTTCTTACGGGGAAACGGATTCGTAAAAAAGAAATTTTAACTCAATTATTTGCATATGTAAATAAACAAATTTAACGAGTCGCGCGCCTGCCTCATTTGAAATGCCTAAACGAAAGTTAATAATTATGCAAGCATTAAAATTTCGAAAAAGTATAAGAATATTTAAAAAAGTTAAAAAAACTTCGATGACGTCATTCTCTCTGAAATTTATTCACAATAAATCACATGCTCTTGGGTATCAAGATCTGTAACAGTATATCCTTTTAAAATTTTGAATTTATAATGCCGATTCGTAACCGAAGGCTTCGGGAATACCGGACTTGCCAGGAATTCGACGAGGGGCTAAGTAAACAAAACTAATACGTATAACGACAAGTTTTTGCGACCGTGACTATTGGTCGCTACTAAATCTCTATATAAACTGATATGCAAAATCGTTTTTTTTTCTAGTCTACAAGGACTGATTTTAACGCTCGATAGGTTCAGACAAAAATAACGTTTTAAGGAGGTGTTGAGATTCGACGTTTGAACGGGTCGGTTTTTGTATGCTAATTTTAAATCAAGTACTAATTTTAAGTAACTACAGATATTTATGATTTAGAGGATCCGACTTATCACTGGTATTAGATCAAAAAAGACAGTGAATGGGATTATTCAAGAAAGGAGATCTTGAGTGTTTACAAACAAGCTCAGAAACATTAGAAATATATGCGTAAAAACGAAAGAGTAAAACCAACAGTCTTATTTATTATACAATTAAAATTTATCCTTATAAAGTATGCCTTATATCTAATTTTGGAAGATGAAACAGCTTGCAGAACTAGATTGCATTTAAAATATTCATGAATTCACATGGAAGAGTAAACGAGTTCTATAATAAAAACTGCGAAGAACATTAAAAACAAATTCAAAATACTGAAATTCAGAATATAAGACTTTTAAAAATTTACTTGTTTTTTATAAGTTTGTCATATTTCAAATGAACCGTATAAAAATGTTTAAACTACAAATATTTCTTAATTTTTTGTAAACTAAAATTAAAACATTGATGGTTAAATAAAAAAGCTGCTGGTCACTGCTGCATTGCGTATTGACTAATTGGCCACTTTATAATTTTGCCTTGAAAAAAAATTTTTCTTGGTTAATCCAGTCGAAACGTCGGCCAATTCTTAGATCGCGACCAGCAGCTTTTGTATTTAGTATTCGACATCAGTAAGAGCTGTCATTAAAATTAATCTCCATCATTAAAAAAAATTCACAGTATAACGTATAACGTAAATTAAAAACGTTGGTAAACGTCAAAAAATAATACAATCGCATCTACCAAATAAGAGAAGTAGCCAATGTCACTTCTTGGAAACAGCTTTTTCCCTAAGTTTCATTTCCCTTCCGCCTCTTCATCTTCCGAAAACAGCATTCAATTCTTTTTGCCGCTATTAGACGACCTCCCTCCGCCAGTCGGTGATTTTATGCAAATGACCCCGGATCCGCTGCGTTCATTTGCCCGAACGTTCTGTTTGCGTTTCGCTATACTATAGGAACCAAAAAAAAAAGAAGAAGAAGAAGGACGCAACCGATCGGCTCCCTATAAAAGCAGGATTTAGAGCAACGACAGGCATAGTCTCTCTCTCGTCTCTCGAACCGACGGACAATCTCACAGAAGCAAAAATGTTCAAACTCGCCGTCTTCCTCGCCGTCCTGGCCGTCGCCTTCGCCGCACCCCAGCCTGGCATCGTCGGCACTGCACCTGTTGCCTACTCGACCTACTATTCTTCCCCCGTGGGTAAGTAACGAGGTGTTCCTTATTTTTTTGTTTAATTATGGCAGGAAATAGTTTTTTAAGCGAAATACTTGCGGTAGTTAGTCTCGTTTTCAATGTATTTTTAATGATATTTTTAATGAAATTAAAAAAATATCGCTAACCAATATCAAAGTATATAGTAGCGCGGACGTCCTCAGGCTTTTTTTCCATACTTGCCTTCGGAGCGCTACCGCGCTTCTTGATAATGTTGCCAAAAATATGAGATAATTATTTTTGCTTTGAAAATCACCTATCTTTTAGACGATAAATTTTCATGTATGTATATACAATAAAACTAGATAAACATTTATATCATAGGGAAGCAGAGAGTTATCTCTAAAAAGTAAAGCGACTTTCGAACAATAAGTGCAAATATTAAATGAATAAAATTGATTGTTACAGCATACTCCTCATACTCGGCTCCTCTGGCCTACAGCACTTACACCCACGGCGCTCCTCTGACCTACAGCACCTACACCCACGGCGCTCCTCTGGCTTACAGCACTCACATTTTCTAAACCAGTCACCTGCTTGACGATCTTTGAGTCTTGCCGTTTCCTGGGCCGATTCGCGCTCGGAGGAATGGCGGACTCGGTGTCGCGTATCGTAAGGCGTTACTGTACAGCATCCGTCATTGTCACACTGTTTCCATAGTTGTTGAATATGCATATTTCATAAAATAGAAAAATAAAAAAATATTTTCTGCAACTTTCGAGATTTTGTCTATGCAATCCTTAGATATCCTTTACATCCCAGCAGATAAACATTTTATACATGTAAACAATTTATTATTACTTATATATGTTTATGTAAGATTCGCAATTTTAAACAAAATTTTATTGTATTATTTACTGCGCAATTGTGGTTTCGTATTTGATTTAGCAATTTTTGAGATTTTTGCGAACAAACAAATGTTTCCGTTTTCTATAATAGTAAGAAGTAAGACATATACTTTCATTTTAATCTATTAATTTCTACCAGGGAAGATGCATGAGTTATCCATGACACTATGATGATTTTCCAAATTTTTACTTCCTCCTAGAGAAAGCTTTGTGATAGTAATTTATGGATTTGTAAAACATGTAGTTGCATTTTGTGGTATCACGAATAAGAATTCATTATTAAACCATGTTTGTGCAACTATTTTGAAACGTTATAGGGAATCAAACGAAAGGTTATTTTATTGGCTTGAAAATGGCACTACTTTTAATTCAGGACAGCACCCTCATCTTGTATTATTAATCGATTAACAATTCTTCACCGCCTATAGTTTTTTCGTTATTAAACCACGTTTGCGCCATTATTTTTATATGTATATTAGTGAAATACAACGCGCTTGACGCGTACTATTTTCTTTTTTTTGAGGTTACTATATTTCCGCCAATGAGATCACGAATAAACTGATCATTCACATCATGAATAAACTGATCTTCACACTCCAGCCCATCAATTTTTTAAGAAAGAATAAGGGCTGAAATGAAAGGTTGTTTTACTGGCTTTAAAATATATTTCATATTTGAACTATTACAATAAATATAGGAACGATAAATTACTTGGAAGGAAGGTACATGTCGATGAATTGGCAGCGGTTTTTGTATTGTTTAAAAGGAATTAGAAAATTTGAAGTCATTTCTCATTTGTTTTTATTGATTCAAGAAAATGAATCTATGAAAATTTCGAAGAATAAGGAAAAGAAACTAAAAATAATAATAATAATAATTAAATTTGTAAAATTTATTTCATTAAAAAACAAAATTTTTATGTTTTAAATTTTACAAAAATTATAAAACATTGTAAAATTGCTTTCTAAATTTTCTATTGTCTTTAGTCAATGGGTAATTAAACTTTAAAACTTTGGATTCTCATATTACAAAACTACCTTTTATTTTCTAGTTTCCGCAGTTTTAGTAGTTTTTTTTATTATCAAACACACGAAGTATGTATCTGCGAAACGATATCAAGAATTGGTGAACAAGAATGTTGATATATATCGGTTATAAAGAACACCTCAAAAAGCAGGATACGACCAATTATTTGAGGAGTTATAATTCCGGTATTTTTTTCTTTTCTGACTATCACTATTTGATCAAGTTGTAAAGGTACGGTATCTATACTTTTAGTAGTTTAGTAGTGAAATGCCGATCACCTAAGGTTTTATTCGATTTAGTTTTTGAAAAAATAAAAAAGATATTCTTTTTTTAAAAATTTTATCTAAATTTTATCATTTTAAAAATGTAAAGAATATATAAAGAAAAATATTATCATGTTACATATATTATTATTATATGGAAATAATAATATATACCGAAAGATTTTTGAAAACACACAGCTTTTCCATATTTCTGGATAAAGGAACAAAAAATAACATGATGATGTAAAAGAAAAACAAATTTATTAAATTAAAAACATGAAAATTTTATGCACTAACGTAAGATCTTGATACGTAATCTGCACGAATTTACATTAACGGACTTAAGGACTAGATCGTTGCGCAGATGATATATTTTTAGTAGACGTGGGCACTGTAGGCCAGAGGAGCAGCGTGAGCGCCATAAACCACGGGTGCCCTGTAAGCCAAGGGAGCGACTCCAACGTGAGCGCTGTAAGCGACTGGAGCCGAATAGGCAGAGTAAGGAAGTCCTGCAAGAAATAGGTGTTATTAGATAAACTATTTTATACTTCTTAATATGCATCTTTTCATTATTGCACAAAAGTAACGATAAATGATAGAAATTTTTTCTTCGTTTAGAATCGTTAAATCTTATTTTTTTAATATTTAAATACTAATACTTGGAAAACTTTCAAAAAATCTAACAAGGAGAGTATATGACATCCGGGTGACAGATTTCACCCAAACTGACACATATGTCTCTCCTTAGCC
>JAWWML010022800.1:0-16310 GCA_035047165.1 Ormyrus rosae
TTTTAGTATTTTAAAAAAATTACAATTTAAGCCATAACTTTTGAAATTTTTTTAATTTGTGCCTGAAAATTTTTTTCAACGTTTTAGATAAAGTATAGAATCAAAAAATCAAATAAAAAAATAATTGATTTTTGGAACCTTTTTCAGTATATAACCCCCTTAAATTATAGATTTACTAATTTAAAATAAAGGCTGTACGAAAAATTAACAAAAAATTTGAATTAGAAAATGCAGTTCAACTCCAATCTATATTCGTCCCAATTAATTTGAAAACCGTAATTTCATAATTTTTAATTGAAAAAATAATTAACTGCTTCGTACCTACTAACGAGATATATTAGTGATTTATTTCTAACAAGAACATTTTTTAATAAAATACAATTAAAACTATTGTCATATTGTAAAAATTGTTTCGAATCTTTTCGGCAAATGTACTTTGCAAGCTTCTTTTCGGATCAACACAAGGAAATCAGCCAACATTATATAACTGACTTCGAGCTTTAAAAGCGCAACAGACTTATTTTTGTAGTCTGACAATCTATTTCCAGCAGGGACTGAACATCACAATAAACGCCGACAAAACACTGTACAATTTCTGCAAGTGGCAGCAGAAACTGAATCCTCCAGACGATTCTCACCCGAACCACCACGACGTCGCGATTCTGGTCACCAGGGAAGACATCTGCTCCAGGGCCAACACCCCCTGCAGCACTTTAGGTGTGGCTCACGTCGCAGGTATGTGCCAGCCAGACCGCAGCTGCAGCGTCAACGAGGACAATGGGATTACCCTCGCTCACACGATTACGCATGAACTGGGTCATAAGTAAGTTCGAATTAAAAACTTTTCCCCGCCCGAGTTTTCCGCTTTAAAATCGCGGTTCCGGAGGGTTTATAACTTTGGCTGGCTAAAGGTGTTTAACTCTTATCTTTTATTTATCGAATTCGTATCGGACGAGATCAATTTAGCGGAATTAAGCTGCTTTTTCTTAAAAGTTATTATAAGACTTAACATTTTATACAAATTTCTTTTGATGACAAATATTGTTAAACTTTTAAAATAACAAAGAGTTGAAGTATCGATCGTGTCTGCGCAAATTATTACTCACATTTTCGTATCTTTACAGTTTCGGCATGTACCACGATACAGAAAAAATTGGATGTAGCAAAAGAGACGGCGACAAATTGCACGTGATGACGCCGACATTCGAAGCTGATACCGTTGGTGTGGCTTGGTCCAAATGTTCTAGGAGGGACATAACGAATTTCTTAGAGTACGTCGCAGCGCGTTTGGTACATACTAATATCATTGAGTCAATGTCGTTTAACTTTTGTTTACTACAATTACATTTTTTACTCTTTAATTTGACGTTTCGACTAGAAAATAAAACTTGCTTGCTTCATATTAATGCCAACGATCATTCGAAATCGTTCGATGGCTTTTCTTTCATACTTATATTACGATTAAATTCAAGTCAAATGACGTAAATTCGGCGATATTTTCAATCTCGACAATATAGGCGAGACTTTTTACTCTCATTCCACTATCCAGTGGAAATAAGCGAGAGGACGCATATTTGTGGAAAATGGAATTTTAGATGAATTCGGAAAATCGATAAATCCTTTTTTCATCTTGAAAAGCAACGATTTTATTATTCTCCCAATTTTAATTTACTCGTGTTTACCTTCAAAACTTTTGGCGCTATAAACCTATAAATTGCGAATATTGTAATTAAACTCGGCCAACGTAATTAATTACATTCTAACAAACAAGTTATTAATCAAATTTAAAATTATTAGGCACGAAGATAATGCAACCATAGCTTGCCCGTCGAATTAAATTACAATTTACAGGCATTTTATTATTAAGCAAAACTGATATTTCGCCACTTAATTCATCGTTCAAGTTTTAACTAATTATATTTCAGCCAAGGCAAAGGAGAGTGCCTCGAAGATGAACCAGCAGATAATGACTACGCTTATCCAGATTTACCGCCAGGAGCGATGTACAATGCGGAACACCAATGTAGACTTCAATTTGCAGTCAGGGAGGCGTCCGTTTGTTCCCCTTTAGAAGAGGTAGGATAGGCTTGTAAATAATTCCTGCAATTACATCGTATACTGTACACGCGCTCACCATTTTCGCCCTATCAAACGAAATTAAAAGCTTAATTAATTCGGTCGCAAGTGTTCGCGCGACGGCGACCGAATTCACGTCGTATTTGCCTTTAATTGTTAAAAGATTATCATATTAATTAGAAAAGTTTTGCGTGTTTCATTTAGATTTGCTCGAAACTATGGTGCGTCGTGGACGGAGTCTGCACTACGATGTTACATCCTGCAGCGCCTGGTACCCACTGCGGAAAACACATGGTTCGTTTACTGAATTACTTAGTAAATTACGCTCTATAATTTAGTTTCAATAATAAACTAATATTTTCAAGGGGCCAGCGAAGCGTGCTAAACTGCATCTCTCCTCGGTTTATTCGGGCTTTTAATTCAGTTAAAAACTTTTAGTTTCGACAAATTTTATATTAAATTTTTGTTATAAAAGATTTTTATTACGTATCAGTAGCACATATCGACTCTTAAATCAGTGCAATAAAGTTTGACCGAGTAATAAATTTCTCGACGAAATAGTATAAAAACTTTTAAGAATTTTATTTCTATTTATCCCAATGAAAAAATGTAAAAAATGCAACATTTTTCGTGTTCAAATAAAAAAAATCGTTAGGCTTTCTATTATTTGAATTCTACAGATAGCACTAATTTTTGCATTTGAAAATATTCAACAAACATGAAACCCATGTATTATAGAATTCTAAATGTTTTGTAAAACAATTTGAATAACATACTAACGTCATACTTTCCAAGATGCCAGTATCTAGTGTCTATAAAATTAAAAAAAAAATATGGCAAATTAAATGCCAAATATAAACTTTGAGAAAATTTAATAATTATTTCACCTGTTACGAGTAGTGAGTATATCTCTGTGAATTGAATAATAAGTAATATGATTAAGTAAGTTACCTTTAATGACAGATTAAATTACGATACACAAAAGTTGAAGGAACATTGAAACGAAATGCCATAATAGAACAGTACAATCTACCCGATAATACAGCTGCTAAAATTGACCCTTACCACTCCAAAAATGTCCCACCCTCGAAGCGAAACCTAACCAAACTCTCGCTTCTTTCCCGAAGTGGTGCCAGAACCAGGAGTGCGTGCCGATAGTCGACCGGCCGACGCAGATCGACGGTGGCTGGGGCGACTGGGGCCCGTGGAGCGAGTGCTCGCGCAGCTGCGGCGCGGGCGTCTCGATAGTCGAGCGCAAGTGCGACCACCCGGAGCCGGCCCACGGCGGCAAGTTCTGCATCGGCGAGCGGCGCCGCTACAAGATCTGCAACACCCAGGACTGTCCGGAGGGGGCGCCCAGCTTCCGGAGCCTGCAGTGCAGCAACTACGACGGCAAGGAGTACAAGGGGAAGAATTACACCTGGCTGCCGTACTTCGATCAGAGTGAGTTTCAACTTTTCTTTTTGTACTTGTAAGAGTAGGGAATACTTTTATAGCCATTATTGTTAGTATTTATAGTATTAAACGTGACTATTCTTTTAGTTATTGTGTAACGAACCTTATTTCATTCAGAAGTCTTGATTTTATTTCAATAAGTATCAGTATTTCATAAAATCTTTTTCCCCCTTTCGATTAAACTTTTGATTAAAGATGTTTCTTAGAAATTTAATTGCTTTTATATTGACACACAATAAACCCAATTTAAAATCGACGCAAACTTGTACCTTGGATAATATTAATTTTACTTATAAACTACCTGCATTACTTAACAGTTCACCGATATAAAAAAAAAAAAAAAAAAAATAAAGAACTCGCCACGATTTTTCACCCCTGCGTTGTCGCACGATCGACTCGCCGATAAGTAAGATTAATAATCCAATACGTATAAACGCGTGAAACGAGCGATAAGATAGCGATTTACAATTTGCATCCCACTCCGCGTCTCTCTCCGGAGTGCTTCGCTCACCGTTTTCCCGCTCTTGTGTGTACACGCAGCCGAGCCTTGTGAACTTTACTGTACGGACACGGAAGAGAGCGTGATCGTTCCATGGGGCGAGGCCGCACTTGATGGAACGCCTTGCAACGTCGGTACGAGAGATATGTGCATTGCTGGTATATGCAGGGTAAATTACACGTTTCTGCATAAAGCTTTTAAAATAAGATCTTTTTATTGCCCGGTGCTTTTGCGAAGTGATTTATTTCCGACGCTCTTGTGTGCTTTGCAATTTGGTGTTTAGTTTTTTTTTCATTTTTTTTTTTACGAGTCAATTTGAATTTTGAGAATTTTTTTTTTTAATTTTTTATTGCTTGCTAAAAGTCTGTTTTTTTTTCTTGATTCAATGCAAGTTTTTTAAAAGTCAATATAACGCATTCAGAATTTTATTTCGTGCATAACAAACGCTAAGACTGCTTTGTGCAAAAATAATTCTTCAAAAATCCCTCGTCTTGTTTTCAACGTAAACGAAAAAAAAAAACGTTATGCTAATTAATTGTAGAAAGTCGGTTGTGACTGGACAGTAGATTCGGAGGCGACGGAGGATCAATGCGGCATATGCCACGGCGACGGCACGCAATGCGTGACGATGCGCGGGATCTACGAGAAGAACGAGGGTCCGGGCTACAGAGAAGTCATCGTCATTCCCGAGGGCTCGCGCAACATCAAAATCGAGGAGGTCGGCAACAGCAAGAATTACATCGGCATCGGCCGACCGAATTCGGATGAGTATTTCTTGAATGGAAAACGGTACGTGCATGCTGAGTACAATGTCTCAAAGTAAAATTCCCATTTTTTTAACGTATTAGAAAAAGTAGTGAGAGGATTAAAAGGAAATCGTATGAATTTAATCTTCTTCGGACAGGCAGATCACTTTGGCCGGGGAGTATCAAGTCGCTGGCACTCCAGCTCTGTATGAACGCGATCGCGATAAGGAGAAAGTAAGGATACCTGGTCCAATCAAGGAAGATATCGTTGTATATGTAAGTGGATATTCTCATATACACCTTTGACATTTCCCGATGAACTTCCTGGGTTCATTGCCCTAACCGGATATCTAATCTACCCTTCTTCGATCATCCTTTCCTTTCCTGCGAATATCCCAGTTCTCTGTATAACTTAAAAGCTGCATCCATCGATTCGCAGTTAATTTACCGCGGTCACTACCGAAACTTCGGTCTGCGCTACGAGTACACGGTGCCGAAGAAGGACGTCGGCCGGGCCCCAGAATACTCCTGGATGTACTCCGACTGGTCGCTCTGCACGGTGACCTGCGGCGGCGGCAGCCAGACCTCCCATGCACTCTGCCACGAGAGTAAAAGCGGAGTGGTCGAGGAAAAGTTCTGCAACGGCACGAAGAAACCGGAGCTCATCACCCGCGAGTGCAACACTAAACCGTGCCCGGCGAGGTGAATAATAATTTTCATCTTGCTTTACGGCCAAGGCGGGCGAAAATTCCTTTCCCTTCTTTACGATAATTAACTTGGGAGCGGAATCTATTTCTACAAGAAGTGTGATTAGGAATGATAAAGTTTCTGCTTTTGCGCGTTGCGTTACGGGTTGATTTTATTTAAGAGTTTTTAGTTTAACTGATCGTTACAGGTTTCTTGTTATAAAATGTAGGAACATTCGCAGATATAATCTGTTTTCTTTCTGTGCTTAATAAGACTTTTATTTAAGAAAACAGGCTCAGTAATTTCTGTGAATCTAGACTCATATTTGAATAACTTAGTATCCCAGAGTTTATTTACTCGATTGGGTCATACCTAAGTAGCGTGAAATTAAAGAATATGGTTTACAACGCGGTTCTAAGAATGCGCTTAAACGTAATTATCGATCAAAATGTAAAAAAAGAACGATTTAATATAATTCTTGAGTAGTTCGGTAATCAAATGTGCATATAAAGTGACTTTTTACATCAAGAAATAAGCTGATTTCATTTTATCCAATTAAGTTTTCGTAATATATTCTTCGCTTTTTATCTTTATTTTAAATAAATGAAAACATTCAGTGTTCTTAAAAAATTCTTATCGAACGATATTCCAACATTTTTAAGCAGCTTACTACCGGAGGGATCATTACAAAATTTTAAGCACCTTATTACATCGACACAGTTTTCATCCAAAAATATAAATAACACTAAAACTGTGAACCCTCAGATGGTGGGTAGGTCCTTGGCAGATGTGTCCGGTAACCTGCGGCGACGGAGCGCTTCGCAAGCGTTCGGTCATGTGCGTCTCGGCGAGTCGAGGCGAGGACCAACCGGAACTGGCCCTGCCCGACCGCGACTGCGACAAGGACGCGCGCCCCGAGGAGGTCGAGCCCTGCCCAGACCTTCCGGCCTGCGAGCCGAGCAGCGAGGCGCCGGTGATCGTCTACGCCGACGAGAAGAACACCGCTTTCTACAACGTCAGCGAGCTCGGCGTCGGCTCCACGACCCTCGACGGCCTCGGCAGCACGGAGATCGAGCCCGAGATCCTCGAGTTCGACAACGTCGTCGACGTCGACGGCCCCAGCGAGAACTCGATGTACAACACCAAGCCCAAGTGGCAGGTGTCCAAGTGGAGCTACTGCGCGGGCGGCAAGAGGAGCAGGAAGGTCACTTGCTCGGTTCAGGGCGACGCGGACGCCTGCAATTTGGAGAACAGACCGCTGGACGTCGAGGAGTGCCGGGCGGGCAAGTGGGTTACAGGTAGGTATTGTCTGCAGTAGCTGCTGTCGCCGCTCGTTAATATGGCTTTTAGAGGAGTTTCGAGATTGTGATTAGGTGAGCTTGTTCGCGATGGGGGGAGGCATCAAATTGAGGCATTGTGCTTGATTTTGATGCATTTTGAAAATTCTTTCTAGGCTACAGTTCGAGGATTCCAGGAAGATTTTAAATGTTCAGTATTCGTTGGATGGAATTATGAAACTAATAATTCGCAGCAAAATTAATTCTAATAATTTATAAACAAATTTTGCTTTGCCAAAAATGGAAGATAAATTTATCGCGCACGAGTTTAAAATTTAGTTAACTCCGTTAAATTCTGGGAATGATAAATTCGTGTAGTTTAATGCCGTCGCAAAACAGATCGCGACACTATTTTTGCAATGCATATAGCATCATGAAACGCCAAAATCTCCATATGACTCTAAAGCGAGAACGTAACAGGCGAGATTAATGCAAATTTTAACAAGCGAACGTCGCGGCATAATACTCATTCAAAACTCCTGCATTCATAATGAATTTCCAAAAACAATGATTTTAATCGCGCAACAAAGACGTAACGTACTACGACAACCCTTTCGTCCTCTGCTCCTCAAACTTGTATAATATGAGTTTATACGGAGCTCCATCTCTCTCTCTCTCTGTCTCTCTTGTAAAACAGCGCAAAACTTTTGCAGGCAAGTGGAGCGCGTGTAACGCGACCTGCAGCAGCAAGTCGGGCCAAAAGCGTCGCGACGTCACTTGCCACGATAGACAGAGCAACTTGCCCTCCACGGATTGTAATCCCGAGAGAAAGCCGTTGGAAGTTAGGCGCTGCCATCACAAGAAGCCATGCGCCGACGAAAAACCCGGTGAGTTCTTCGCTCTTCTTCTTCTTCGGCACTTTCATTAACAGAGGGCAAAAGCCGGGGAGCGGGCGTCGAGAGCTAGCAAGAAGGGTTATTGATTGGCTCCACTTTTCGCCTCCGCGCGCGCGATGCGAGATTGTGACGCGTTTAGCACGTAGAGCCGCTAAATTTTTCATGCCGCCACGTTTTTGCGCAGTTGCCTGTTTGAATTATAAATTTCGCGCTCTGCATTTTTAATTCTAACGGTGTTGAGAAATTGTGATTAATCGCGCGACATTACAGGGAATTTATAGCTTGACTTACACAATTTAATCCTTCGCTGCATGCGTGAAAAGTCGAGCACTGGATTAGAGAAAGATAACAGGTATTCAAAGAAACTGATTTAACGGCGTCATTAAATTTTTAATGGAGCGAGTAAAGCATATTAGATTAATAACAATTCGTTAATTTTATTAAAAAATATTTCCAAGAACAAGTTCTCATTCTCTTAATTATTGTCTTTAGACATATAAATGTACGTTTTACTTTAACAATTAATAATTTGAAAAAAATTAATATTACATTTATAACCATAACTTTTCTTGCTTTTTAACCTCAGTCAAATTAAACAAAAATTGTAAAAATAACATTTAATAAACAACATTGCACATTATTCTGTACTAACGTTATATCCGACGCAGGTTAAATTTGACATATTTTTAAAGCGAATAGTTGCCCGTTTATTTTAGGCTGTAAGGACAGCATCGATCCCGCTTGGATGTGCCCGGCTTACCGGCGTATGTGCGACGCATCATCAGTAGTCCGCGAGAAATGTTGCGCAACGTGCTTCAAGAGGCGAAAACACGTTCGGCATAATCGTCGCCAGGGCACGACGGATTGAATTTGAATTTCGCAGACTGACAGCGAAACATAAGATATTACGACGGGCACTGTAGCTCCAGAATTCGTATTTTTACTATTTCTTTTTATCTCGTAATGTAATTCGTAATTTCGTTTCCAACCTTTTTTTTCTTTCGCATTTTTTATACAGCAGCTAATTAACGTGCGTTTCGATTCATGTTTTTTCATTGATAACTGTATTAAATTAAACATTATTGATCACGAGGGACTAAAGAAAATTTTAATTGTGATTTTACTTTAGTCATATAAATTAAGCATCTGAACTTATTCGAGCAATCATTCATCAGTTTAATGTGATGTAATTTAATTTATTAAGTACTTCGATTATATTTATTTAATATTTGCGATTAATATAATTAGATAATGATCATCGAAATTTGCTTGCTTTTTTAGAGAAATGTTATAAAATAACATATTGTCACGCATACATGTTAAGAAATTTTAAGAGAATAAGTACGTTAGAAAATAAGGAAATATTTACATAAAAAACAACAATAATGACCAATTTATTCTAAGAGAAAAAAAGTTATTTTCACTGATACTTATTAATAAAATAATTTATTATTTCAAATGCGTAAAAAATGTATGCATAAAAATGTTTTAAAAACATATAAAAATTGAACATCACAATAAATAAAAAGTACGCTGCGCCGAAGTTGAGTACCACCCAGTTCTATGTACTTTGACGTGCTGCACATGACTTAGGGGTCAATTACTTCAATGCCTGCCTAATCTCAAAAAATTAAAAAAAAAACATTACAGTATCTGTAATCTGTCAGTGGGTAAGTAAATTAACGCCTAATTAAACATCATCATATACATATATGTTCTTACATCATTTTATGGAGACGAATTGAAGTTCAGACTACGTAAGAATATGCGAGTCTTGATTCTGGCACTACGTACTTTTTATTTTTTGTGGGCCTGCGAAATTGTATCTGTTTTTTTTTAAAGCGCGAGAAAATACATTATATATGCAATCTATATATGTAACATTTCTAAAAGTTTTTTTGACTATTTTACTTCTCAAGCTTTAATTTTTTAATAAATAATAAGCTTATTACATCACTGTTTTGTAAAATAACTTGTTAAATTATTAACAAGTAAATTTTAAGCGAATTTCAAGTAAATATAAATACTAAAACTATATTTACAAAAATGTGATAAACAATAATTGTTTTTATATAGTAGGAAGGTTTAGTCAACAAAAGCAGTACTATATTGAGTTCTTAAAACGCATTTTATGTTAATTATTAATTTTGAATAAGAATACATTATTCATATGCTTTACAATATATGTAATAAAACTGATTAACTCAAATCAAAATTATAATACACATAAATTGTAAGCTATTTTATATTTTTAAATACATATATTTTTAATTTCTTTTGTAATAAATAAAATACGTTTAAAAATTGTTGTATTTCTTAATGCTTTACTATAGGTAGTATAATAAAATTTAACTTTAGAGACATCTTTTTTTTCTATGCAGGACGAGTAATTTTTTAATAGACTATAAAAATATTGTGAAAACTATCAGGTCAAAATATTAAGTTTCCGTTTTAGTAATTTCAAAATTTTTAAAAAATAAAGTACCTATAAATACATGTTAAATTTCCTTTAATAATAGTCGATAAATTATTTTTGGAGTATTTTTGAATTAGTCGATAAACTACTTGAAATGGTAAAATCGTTTCTTATGGTCGGTAAAGAAGCTTCCTGCTTAGTTGGTGTAAGGTGAAGAGAAAATATTGATTTTATTATCCACCGATGTTACATTGCTTAAAGCATGACTTTTATTATCAGTTAAGGATAAATAACTACGAATATTCTGTTGATAATAAGATAATGACTATAAAAAATTTTTCCAAAATATTACAGCATGAAATTATGTTTACCACTTCATCTTTTTGTTCAATATCGTTTCTACTAGTTAGTAAATAGTTTGTACGCTGAGGTCAAATGTCTATTAGTAGAAATAAAAGTAATGTCCAAAATTTGCCTAAATATTTAATCTAAATATAACGTTTTTATCAAGTGAACATTCAAAGATATCAAAATGGATTAGTGTAAGTTTTTTAAGACAACATTGAAAATAGTAATGCTATTACAGTAAATGGGAAATATAGAATTGACGAACTTCTCGAAAATCGTTTTGAATACTGATTTTACATGAAGAGCATTCAAAGCGGATTAAAGTCTCGAAGGCAAGTATGAGTTCTCTGACGGATATGCAAATATTTAATATCATGATCAACAGTAAAAAATGCTTCAAGCATGTGAGCATTTAATCACGAATATGAACGTTTTTTATGTAATCATTATATATATATTAGTTTTCTAGTAGGAATAGGAGAAAATTGATTAAATAAGTATTTTGAATAAAAACTTGTACACAAAAATAATATATTATACATAGACATTTGACGTTCTGGCAGTTAAATTAATTTTGAAATTGCAAGAAATTTGTGATTTCAAAATTAGTTTAACATTAATTAAAAAATCTCTTGTGATTTACTATACAAAAGTTTTCTCAATAATTAAAATTCTACTAAAATTCTTGTAACAATTATAATAAAAAAGATTTTAATTATTTTTGTAAAATTCTAATTTTATAATCAAATTTATTTTCGTATCTTGCTAGCAAATTGTCGATATGTTCTAATTCTAATCAGTTCCCCATAGTAAATAGATTCAGAACATAATAAAAACAGAACAGGAATAATATATCATAAGCAATTTATTTTCATAAACTAATCCGAATAGATATTAAATAAACTAAATATAAGCCGATAAACATAAATAATTTCTAGTTACTGGAATAAATTATTTTTAAAAATTTGCAAATTTGACATAAAGACATAAGAATATTAAAAATTAATTCTATTGTATAATACTTTGCAGCTACGCACATTCTTATGTATACGCTATTCTATTCTCTATCAATATGCAATTTACAGTTGACGTTGTGCACCACGAGCCCAGATGTATAGCAGAAATATTGTTTTTCTCCGTAGTTCTTTTTGAAGGCGTGACTATCATGGGTACTGAAATTTTAGTAAACAGTCTGAGATGAAAAGGCAATATTTGCACAACCCAGCAGTATCCTAGCGCTCTCCTATGTTATTGACATTGTACTATTGTGCATTCTGTTGTTTAAACGTCTTAGTTGATGAAGTGGAACTATAAAATAAATTCATTTCAATTTTAAAAAGTACTAAATAAAAAATGGAAAATTACTCAAGTTAGAAGATCAAAAATGATTAAATTAAATTTGAAGTTCGTCAAACTAGATGAACCTGAAGGTTGCGACAAAGCCAAGGTCTTCACATCTCAATATTTCTGGATAGAATGGACCTAAAGAGCTGTGTTCGCTAATCTGCCTTCGTCTATAAAATTACTGCAAGAATGCATTATTAGGATAATTTTCTTTTTTCAAGGTTAGTCGAAGTCATACTTATATGCGTAAATCCCCTTTAACTCTTTTGAACTCGCTATCTCGAAACTGGACCTCCGAGGAAGACACGCTGGAGATCCGGATTCACGGATTCATATACCACTGAGAACTCTGAACCAAACCAGAGACTTCTGAAAGAAAATTTCAAAGCTTCATCACGCTAAAAACACCGCAGGTCCTGGTGGTCAAAATCGCTCTTCGATCGCCCGCGCAGTTCTTCGCTCATCCAAGCAGGGAGCATCCTCGTAGCATCTACACAGAGAAGCGCAGAATCACAGGGATTCGAGATTTGCCGCGAAAGCGCACCGAATTCTGTTGATTTTTATAGCGATTTCTTTATCCTGACTCGCGACTCGTATACTATTTAATATATGAATACGTTAAATTAAACATAGCTAGTGTATTTCATAAGTTCATAGTCACACATAAGCAGAGTGTTCAAGATATGAAAAAGTTGCACCTTGGTTATTCCTGTCTAATGCGGATTTGTACAGAAGGTACGTAACTAGAGCTTTTTAGCGTAGGTTGAATGATAATTCAAGTTTAGTATAAATCGATAATATTGTAATTGTGTATAATTATTTGTATTTCGCAAAATAAAGATTCTGCTTGTCCGGGCTTTTCCTTCTGCTTCGTGAGGGTTTTTATGCCTAGACAAGTGTTAGATCTGTCCGCGAAACCACCAGTTTTATTTATCAATCTAATTCCTCATTCTCCCTTTTTTATCTTAAAGCTACGCCTTTTAATGGCATGTAGATTCATGTTAAAAGCGTCCAGTAAGTCAAGTAAGTATTGTACAGGAAATAAACGAAAACAATAAACTCAATTGTTACAAAGTCAAGTACTATTGATAGTATGGTTTATTATAATCTTTTATCGCTTTAAACTAAGCTTCTTAATGTTAAATGTGTTATAAAAATTAAACAAATGAAAGTATTGAAATCTTATCAACTTAGTAATGAAAATTAAACAAAGGAAAGCACTGAAATCAATTTATAAATAGTCAAGTACATAAGTATATTAACGAATTAAACATATTACTAATTTAATTTGGCAAATTAAAGGTTCTAGGACGTTTTGTCGAAAACCATTTGATCGACGGACTTTTTGTCAAAGAACTTTTGTCAAAAGGACGTTTTGTCGAAAACCTTTTTGCCTAAAGGACGTTTGGTTGAAAAACTTTTTATCGAACGGACGTTTGGTCAAAAACCTTTTTGTTGAATGGACATTTTATCGAAAAATTTACATGTATATATTTTCGACAAAACATCCATTCGACAAAAAAACCATTCGACAAAAAGGTTTTCGACCAAACGTCCTTTCGACCAAAAGTCCTTTCGATCAAAAAATTTTCGACCAAACGTCCGTCGACCACAATTCCTTCGATCAAACGGTTTCGACAAAACGTCCTAGAACCGGAAGCGTTTGTTTTAGCTCCGCGGAAATTTGTGTGCCACGTGGCAAAATGGTTTCTTGGGGCCTGTACAATTACGAAAATAGATATTGTAAGTGGTGCTGCGAGAACCGCAGTTGGTAAATTTTAGTTAATTTTGGGCTCAGATATTAAATTCGAGAATAACGATTTCGCTCGCGCTCGTGATTTGGGTGTGTGCTCGCGGTGCGTGCGACGTGGGTTTTGGGTTCCGCGTTTTTGTCGCGGCTGGCGCCCGTAAAATCGTAATTGTAGTGTATAGTACAGTGCTTTTGGCTTTTTATTAAATAAATTTCTTTTTAGTGTAATATAATCATAGATAGACCGAGTGTGTTTAATTGCCTTCTTGAGCGGCTACGAGACGCTCATACCCACGTGCTCTCCCTGAGCTTTTCTTTTCCAAATCCCTTTACTGCTTTCCTACAGTTTTCTCATAATCCCCCCTGTCCAGTTTTACAATCCCTGTAACTCGTACATACCCCGGTGCGGACCCCGGGAAGAGCCGAAGCAACGGCTAGATCGGCAGCGGTCTCGACCTGCGCGAGCTTAATTTTATGTTTTATTTTGTATTGTCCGTCCGTTAATAACGGTTCACGCAGCCGCCGAGAATCAATATGTTATCTAACACCGTTGAGTTGTTGAGCGAGTTCCTTTACCCCGGATCCTCCCGCTACCGCAGTCTAGGTTTCGCGGATTTCAGCTAGCCAGCAGGAGTTGTAGCAGCTAACGGGATTAAAAGCTGCGGCTTCAAGTGTGAAGAGAGCCGCAGCGTTATACACGGTAAGGTCGCGGTGTAAGAGAAACACCTGTCTTTTCATCAAGAATAAAGCGAATTTATTCATTACTTTTCATCAAAAGTACCCCGTTACAACTGGCGCCCTTGATGTGTGGACATACACGAAGGAGCCCGCCTCAAAATTAGAATAAAATTAAAAAGCGAACGAACAGTTAGGATTTTACGTGCGCATCGAACAGGTCGAGACTCGTAATAGCAAAATTTATAAAGTGTACGCAAGGCTAAGCGGATTTCTGGCTGCCCGAGAGAGGTCGCACCGGGAAAATTAAAAATAGTATTTAATACAACAAAAAAACTAAAAATATAAAATCTGATATACTGTTTTTATTTTAAGGTTAAAATCCAATTTAAAAATTTTAAGAATTTTTTTCTGAAGGATAATAGGCTCCGATAATCTCCAAAAAAACTGCCAAGAAAAAGGTAAATGGAAAAAAAAACGGTTTTTCGGCCCTCTATAGGAGGGGGGAACATTTTGGGGCAAATAAACAGTGTTACCCACTCTTTTATTACCCAAGACTGTAACGCCAGCGCTTATTGCGAATTCAAATTGCGCGCCGCGTTACAATAGCTCAACGAGCAGCCGCTAGGCGGCTCCCTGTTTCACTCGGAATCCGCTAGGTGGCCGCCGGCTCAATTCAACCACCTCGAGTGTAAACTAACTCCGGAGGGGTATATGTATAAGCGATAATGCGACCGACACTGGCAGGTTCTGGTAAACCGGCTTTAGATAAGAAGCCAGGCTAGGACTTCCAGATCCGGGTTTACCTAAGCACCGATAGTGCGGCTGGCAGAGTTTGGACCTCTAACTTGCCACACACTGGTTGAATGTAATTTCAATTGTTTTATGTTCAATCTTTTTTTTCAGTACGAGTCTACTACAATAATGACGAAGCCGAAGAACCTCTGGAAGAAGAAATAGCCGAGCAGCATCAGTTTGTACAACTGTTGCAACAAGTTTTTGTGGCTAATCCAGGCGAAGGTAATCATGAATTTGAAAAAAAACCGCTGCCAAGTCATTGACAGTTAGCTTCCTCCTAACTAAGTTATTGTTCCATTATTATCTTGTTTGTATATAAACTTTATTTTAACTATTTCGGTATCTACAATTTATTACTTATCCTACTGTTTCTGGTGATCGGCTGTTGGTGTAACTGTTGTGTATGTGTGAGTGTTCTCTATGCTTGTTTTCTTAACATTTTTTTTGTACTTACATGTGTTTTCGTTTTCTTGTTTTGTGTGTGTGTGCATGAATGAATATGTTGTGTTCCCCGGGTGTTGTTCTCTAAATTAATATTAATCAAAATTATTTTTCATTCTCTTTTTTTTCTTCGCTCTCACTAGCTCTTCTCTTCTGCTCACTTGAGCTCTTCTTTCTCTCTTCCTTCTTGCCTCTTTTTCTCTTCTGTGTTTATTCATGCCTCCATCTCTTCTTCGCTTTGCAGCAATCTCTCTTCCTCTTTTCTTTCTTTCTCTCTGTTGCTCATCATTGCCTTTAACTTTCCTTCTATCCTTTCCATCTGTCTATCAATATTTTTCTCTCTTCCTTTCCTCTCGGTCTTCTTATTACTTTCTCCCCTTTGTTCTTCCTCTTCCATCTTTGTTAGAGCCTCTAACATTTGGTTTATTCTCTTCCTTCTTTCTATTCTTTTTTTTTCCTCTATCTTCTCCAATCCTTCCTTATTAACTTTTTTTAATTTTTCTACTTCTTCCTTCAGTTCCATATTTTCTTTTTTTAACTGATTGATCTCTTCTATTCTTTTTCTCTTCTCTTTCCCTAGCTCTCTCCTTATTAACTCCATTTCCCTCTCCATTTTCCCTATTTTCTTTAAAATTCCTCTTTCCTCTTCCTTTTCTCTTCCATAGTCTCTTCTTTCTTCTCTTCTTTCATTTTTTCTGAACATCTTTCTTTTATTCACTTCCTAAGTTCTCACTTTCTAACTTGTCTCTTTGGCTTTTCACCTCGCATTGATCTCTGCTTTGTTTACTTGTTTCCCCGCGCCGGCTTTCCTGTCCTGCGGTGTTGTTCTTTCGGTGTCATTTACCTTTCTTATGTTTGCCTTTCTTCCCCTCTTTACCTGTGCTCGTGATCTTTTCAGACTC
>JAWWML010022811.1:0-16295 GCA_035047165.1 Ormyrus rosae
TTCATCTGTTAATCTTTCTGTCTTTTGCTTTTTAGACACATTTTCTTTACTCTGCAGAATGTGTTTACGTTTTCTCGCATTTTTAGCTAGTAAAGATGGTGACATCTCTTCCTACATTTTTATTAACATAAAATTGGAAGATTCGTCTTTATTTAATATCTAGCGGAAATTTTAAAAATTAATGAGACGTAATAGGAAGTATTAAAAAGTAATATGCCATAATAATACATAAAAGGAATAAACTTGTTTAATAAATTGTTTAAGATTGAACTTTAACGTACGTTTAAACTTGTTCCAATAATGCAACATATCTATAATCCACTAATTATTATTGTATTGTTTAAGATTCAACTTTTACGTATGTTTGAACCCGCTTAAATAACGCAATAACTCGCTAACCCAATGATTATTATTAAATTTATACCTTAATTGTTTACTTTATTTTAATTATATTTTGTATAGATGTAAAATTATTAAATAAATAACAATAAATAAAATAATAATTAACAGTTAATTAATTGAAATTTGATTATTCGTTATAAATCATAAAAAAAAACAATGCAACTTGATTAAAATTGTATCGCTAATAGAATTAAAATGTGTGTCAAAGAAATCTAATTAATGTAGTTAAATAAATAATTTTAATAGAAAAAAATGTTTAAATAATTAAATAACAATAAAAATACTCCAACTCATAACTAAGAGCTCATAATTAATAGCTTGTTAATTAATAAACAAGATTAATTAATTCACGAATTTAGCATAATAATTAAAATTTACTAATTTAATACTGCAATAATATTAAAAATTAATTAAAATAAAGCAAATTATTTAAAAAAAATTGAATACCTGAAATAAATAAACAGATTAGTTAAAAAGAAAAGTGGGACATAGCATACGAGCATAAAAACTTCTTTCTATAGTAACGGAAGGATTGGTCGGGTAGTGGACGCACACTGCCCTGTCACTCTTCTCGGTTACGGAGTCTCATAGGTTTCGTGGCCGGAAAGTGGAAAGGGGAGTGCCCTCTCTCTCCACGAGCGGCGCCCCGTTCACCGCGCGCCCCCTCCGCAGCCGACGAACTCAATATTTTGTTTACGTTTTACCTTACTTCTTTGTCAAATTCCTGGTAAGCGATTCACAGCCGGGCACGTTTTGAGTCCTTGATTGTTTTTCTATAAAACTATCAATTTTTTAACTTAATCTATGTTTTTTATCGCGAATTCTTACGGGTAAGCCCTTCATAACCTCTCTCTTCCGTGAAGAGCCCATGTTAAAAGTTTAATTTTCAACAATTTTTTTCTCGAAAATCGTGGCGATAAAAAATTTCGAAAAAAATCATATAATCGTATGTTTAGCTAAGGAATAACATACAAAAATTTCAAGTCATTCTGTATGATTTCATGAAACCTATGAGACTCCTTAAGCAGCGTTTTACCCGACTAGTACTTGGACGAGTGACCGCTGCAAAATCCAAAGTTTTGTTTCAATCTTTTTTCCAAGTCCCTTTTAACCCAGATCAAAATCCACGTGGATGGCACAAATATCCACGTAGATACCCAAACCAAAATCCACGTGGATGGCACACAAATTCGCGTAGATACTCAGGCAAAAATCCACGTGGATGGCACACAAATCCGCGTAGATACTCAGGCAAAAATCCACGTGGATGTCATCTGCGTGAAATCCATCACGATACGCAGACAAAAATCCACGTTGATACCAAAGAAATCCACGCGGGTAGAACAAATATCCACGTAGATACCCGGACCAAAATCCACGTGGATGGCACACAAATCTGCGTAGATACCCAGGCCCAAATCCACGTGGATACTGCAGAAATCCACGTGGATGCCATCCGCGTGGAAGCCATCCACGTGGAATCCACGTGGAATCCATCTCGATCCACGTAGATATCCACGTAGATATCCACGTGGATATCCTTCTGAAAATTTTCAATAGGGATAGCTCTCTTTCTGCACTAGTTATTTAATGTACTATTTCTAAA
This sequence comes from Ormyrus rosae, assembly GCA_035047165.1. Classification (NCBI taxonomy): domain Eukaryota; kingdom Metazoa; phylum Arthropoda; class Insecta; order Hymenoptera; family Ormyridae; genus Ormyrus; species Ormyrus rosae. The sequence goes on from JAWWML010022811.1 coordinate 2,009, forward strand.
CTAAAATAAACCTACTTTGCGTAATTGTATCATAATGTACTATTCTTACAAGATTAGTTCAAAATCATGCACCATCTAGTAAAGGCATTAGAAATGATTATAAATATAAATAATTTTTTATTACAGATTTATATCAAGATTTTAAAAAAAGGGGACAATCAGCAAGAAACGATTTAAATTCCATAAAAAACACGAAGGGAAAAATATTGTTATTGGCAATGCCATTAGAGATATATTATATGTATACAGTTCCTCTTTGTTAAATGTATTTTTAAAAATATATTTCATTTAAAACCGTTCTCACTATTTTTTAGTTCAAACATCTATTGGACACGCTCCCCTTTATCCTCGCCTCTACTCTGTCCTCTCTTTTCACTACATATGTGATGGTCAATTAGAAAATTAACGTTGCTTTTTCTTAAATAAAATACGTTTTAATGCGATAATTATTTTTTCCGAATTCTATAAAAACTATGAATATTTTAAAATAAAATAAACAATATTGTTGTAAGTAGCTATGTTCTTTAAAATGATCACTCATCTCTCCTTTTACATTAATTAAACATTTAAAAAAATTATTTGTGTCATACAGGTATTATACACCGTAGCGTTCATGTGTGTGTCCGATGTTAGGCAGGCTAGCCGAGAGGCATGATGTTGAGTATGTGTATGAGTGTGAGTGTGAGGGAGAGTGGCGCGCGCGTCGACGCAAGGGCTCATCTCGAGAGACGGTACGTGGCGACGAACGAGAGAACAAGCTCGGGGATACGCTTTATCTAATCCAATAAATACGCATTACTAAAAAGGTAATCCACGTTTAATAACACACCTGCATATTCCTTACATTCTCCGCTCCACGGAATATAACAATTTGCTACTTAAGAATAAAAGTTCCATCTAACTGCAACACTAAAATCAAATTAATGTTTGTATTATATAGTTGCAATAATAATTGTTTATATTGTTATCTTTGTTACTATATATTCCATTTGTAAATTAAGATTCCATTTATAAATAAACGTCGAATCAAAACTATAATTAAACTTAGTCGGAAGATTATTTAAAATAAAAAATTTTCATATTATTTACTCCATGATATCTGACCCAGCTGAAAAATATCACGCGAGATCTCACGTGAAGAATTGTACCTTAAACTCACGTGAAATCTCATGTGAGGTATCATGTGACGTCATGTGAAATATCATGTGAGATATCATGTGAGATCTCACGTGAGATCTCCGGTGATTTATCTATATTTTTCAGCTGGGTATCATTTGATATATCATCTGATAAATCATATGACGAAAGGTTTCAAAATTTCATAGGATATATCAGATGAAATTTCAGGTGATATGTAGGGGAAAATTGTCCCAGTGCTACAATGAGGCCGAAAAAAATAAGGATTCGCAGAGGGGCTTGTAGCCCTAGAACGAAGGAGGCGACTCCTTCAACAAAAAACCACTCGCTCTCACCCCTACGCTAACTCCAATACTTCTAATTGTACTCCTTCCCCATCTTCATCAACAACAACTCAATCCTCTTCTCTCAAACCTCCTATTAACTCCGAGTCAACTTCCCTAATCACTGATCCATCAGATCGATTAGCCTAAAATCCCTCTACCAGGAATCTTTCCCTGTTTTAGATCCAGCTAACATCTCTAATAATCTTTCAGATGCTACTGACCCCATGGAAGTCGTGGAATAATATTTAAAAAGGAATAGGGTTCTTGATGCACCGGAGTCTTCTGCTCAGCGTTCAAACAAAAAGCCTCTTAAAGCTGCACCCAGCTCTACAGTCTCTTCGAAGGGCAACGACACAACAACAAATTCTTAATCCTTCGCTGACCAATTCTACATCACAGGACAATCACTCGAACAAGAAGGCTCTTCCTCAATTGGTCTACTCTGAGTTAAATCAAGGACCCTTTGTCGTCTTTGCTGAACCTGCAGATTCTAGCTCCTTCAAGGGTAATTTGCATCCAACCACAGTTGGTTGATTCATCTCTCCTTACTTCCGAGGTAAAATTATTTCGATTGCCTCCTCTGGCTCTTGCAAAGTCTCCATCACCTTCTCTGACAGGCTTGCAGCTAATGACCTTGCTCAGAATCCTCAATTTAAACAAAGCATTTATAGATTCAGCATTCCTGCCCACCGCATAACCATGCAAGTTCTTATCAAAGACGTTCCCTTGGATATTCCTGACATCATTCTCAACGAACAATTTGCTCCAATCGAAGGCTTCATTAGTGCTCGTCAGCTTACCTTAGGGTCACCTATGAGGCTGACTCTCAACTTGTTCCTTCCAAAACTGTCCTCCTAACCTTTGAAGGACAAAACTTTCCTCCCCATGTCAGAAGGACGTTCGCTCTTATGCTGCCAAACATAACATTTCCATCGACGAGGCTTTCAAGCACTTCGCTCTTACCAATCCGCTGAGGCACTCTTCGAGATCACTTGTGGATATGGAACTTTCTCCTCGCAACTCCGGGCCCAACAATCCTAGTGTTGCTACATTTTTCTACATTTTCCTACATTTTCCTACATTCTCTCCCTCCCTCCCTCCCTCCCTCCCTCTCTCTCTCTCTCTCTCTCTCTCTCTCTCCCCCTCCCCGCCCCTGGTGCTCCATTTCTTGCCGTATGAAGAGTCCTCATGTCCACCGACTTTCAAAAAATCTTTTTGAGAAAAAGGCGTTTAAAGTTAACTCTCATACTCCGCTATTAGCGGAGGGGTCACTAAAACGCCTATAACTTTCAGAGTTTTGCTCCGATTGACTTGAAATTTTGACACAACATTCTTGAAATGATTTACTATAAGGATCACAAAAAAAAATTTCGATTTTTGTAACATACTCCCCCCTTAATAGCCATGACAGAAATAATTTATAGATGGCCCGGGGGGATCTGGAAAAATTTTATTTACACTACTTTATATATATTTCTTAAGGTTCTTTTGTTTTTAATAAAAATGTGTGTTTTTTTTTAAAGATTATAACTCTTAAATTAAATTATCAATTGCTCTGAAAAAATTTTTGGTAATTAACAATATGTAGAACTATAATATGTAAAAATTTGAAGCGATTTTGTCAATTAGTTTTTGAGAAAAAAGCTGAAAATTGAAAAAAATGAGATTTTTATGTGGAACGATTACGGAAGTAAAAACTTCAATTGACTTGAAATTTTGAGAAAAGTTAGATCTTCTGTATGTTTAGAGCTGTATAGTTTTTCTGTTAATGGAAAGGTTTTATTTATTTATTTTTTTTTTTTCAATTTTTTGAATACCTGTACTTTATTAAATAATTGGTCTTTTTCAATGATCAACCACTTACTTTTTTCGTCTTTAACTAAATTTTCAAAATAAAAAAAAAATTTTTAAATTCATCTACTAGTTTTTGTTTTATAACGATTTTAAATTATATATGGTATTGCAATTATATATATATATATATAATATACTATAGTTATATTATTATTATTATTATTTTTTTTTTTATCTGAGGAGTTGAGGAATGCATTTTTACGCACCAGAGACGTGATATGCGAATCATGACCGTGTGTGGAGCTCGCCTGAAAGGCTCCCTGATGCCCTACTTGCGGATTCCAGGGTCCCTTACAGTACTACCGACTAAACCTCCACCTCCTTTCCCTCCCAAAACTCATTTCAATGTTTTCCCCGAAGGGTTGGCCTTTTGTTATTTCAACTTAGACCATGACCAGGTAGTTTTTAATTTTACTAATTCATTTTTATGAGGGGGGCGAGGTTCTCGTGCAGGTCTGAGACTACCGACTGTGGGTACTCCTGCGCTCAGCGCCGTCATTATATCCCACAGCCTGACACAGAATATACGCATCGATAGCCAAGCACACACCCTGGGCACTTGATTCGATCTCGGCCATCGAAAAATCCGGATTCTTTTTTGTGAAAAAGCCTCCGAAAAATTCGAGCTGACCGGGATTCGAACCAGCGCCCTAAGCGATGTTTGTCTTGGGAGGCAAGAGTCTTACCGCCTAAGCCAAACACCGCTCCTCCCAGAACTCGGCCCGGGACCACTTTCGCATTACTTCGCAATACTTGCCCCGTGGGTCCGCGTCAACGCCTTCACATAATTCCTTCCACCGCGTCTTCTTTGACTCAGCAGTCGATGTTCTGAGTCTCTTGCGCGCTTCTTTATTCTTAGATAGAGTATCCGCTTCATTTTTGTTTCTATACCTTTGGGCAAGTCGTCTTACTTTGAGGCACTCTCACTTGAGGTTTACAATGTGGTCCGTCGACCAGTACATTGGAGGCTTATTGCCTACACATGCTTTTTTCAGCATCGACTTGTCACATGTCTTACTTATCAAGCACATCGTTTATTCGGTCAGATATTCCGCTTGTGCTCTTCCCGCCAGGTCCTGTGGTACTTCCTCCAGCGGGGCTGTTGCGTTTCCTAGCGCTTCTTCGAATTTTTGACGGTCTAGCCGCTTGATGTCCCATCTCGATGATGGTTTTCTTGGGGTGTTAGCCGATCTTCTGTTCTTTTGAATTTCAAACGTGATGTGTTGATGATCGCTGCCTGAGTATTCCTCACTGACTTTCCAATCAACTACTTTATTAATCGTTGATTCCCGTACGAGAGTTACGTCCGAAATGGATTCCCCGTATCCTGACCGTCTGTAGGTCTTTGTGGTACCAACGTTTGCCACAGTCAGTCCAGTCCTGGCGGCCATTTCTAGTATTTGCCTTCCTCTTTTGTTCGTCTCGGGCATTCCCCATTTGACAGCTAGCGGATTAAAGTCTCTTGCGACAATTACCTATCCGTGTAAGATCCGCGTGACGTTTTCTAAGTGTTCCAATGCTTCCTGATATCCTTGTAAGTTTAACTTTGGGGAAATGTATACACTTACGAGTGTTATATTTCCTACTTTGACTAGTACAAAATCGTCGTATGCTGCGCTAACTTTCTTGTGGTTTAGTGGGTTTGCATGAATCCAGATTTACCTGCAGAGGTACCTTTTTTGTTGGTAAACCGCTGCGGGGACTTCGGTGTCCTATACTGTTCGCTCAGTATTGCGATTTCAGGCCCTGCTTCCTTTATTATTTGAGGTAGGAGCAGTTGAGCAGTCTTGCTACGGTTTAGATTCCCTTGTAGTACCTTCGTCATCTTGGCTTCTTTCTTTGCGGTATCGTTGCCTGGTAGGCGCTACATTTGCAGTTTCCAGCGATGTGCGCTTGCCCTTCAGCTGGTTCGTTTAGTTCCTGACAGAGGAAGCAGTGCGGCTGTTGGTTGCACTCTTTTCCCTTGTGTCCACTTTTTCCATATTTCCAGCAGAGGTCACTTCTCTTTGAACCCTTGCAGCTCCTTTTGGTGTGACCATACCCGAGTTTATCACTTTAGTGGTGTAAGTCTTTCTCGGATTCTGCAGTTCACGAATCCTATTCTAATTTTGCCTTTTTTCAGGAGTTCCCGGGCGGATTCTTGGTCGAATTCCACTATAGCGGTTTTCTCCTGATCCTCAAATTTGCCTATCAGTCCTTTTATTTTGAAGTTTTTTGTTATGACTTTGATTGCTGCTTCCACTTCAGCTTCCGTGGCACAACAATCAATGTCCCTGATTTCCGTCGTTATTCTAGGCGTAAGGCTTTTTACTTTGCCAGCCTTGCCTAGGGCCTTCTGAAATGCATCTTCGACATGAGCCTTTTCCTTTATCCTCTGTCCTACTTCTAGTAGCACTCCTCCGTTTCGTGTCTTTTGTATCCTTCTGACGTCGACCTTAACCTCTTCAGGTTTGAGGTTTTCCTTTAAAGTGCCTACGATTTGGGCGTGGGTCTTCCCCTCAGACGGTTCGATGAGGGTAGTCTGTCTGCGTCGTCGTGGGATGATTGAGTTTTTTTCTCGTTCTCTATTCGGCGATGCTTTCGTTTGCGGGTTTGGGCCCGCAACAGCTTCCGTTGTTTTCCTCTTCGTTTTAGGGTCCTTCCTTCTACCCTGCTTTGTCTGCCATTCATTTTCTACCTGGCTCCTGGCCCTTTTCGCGGGGGTAGATTCAGCGGTGTCGCCTTTCTCCGAATCCGCTCTTTCCTTCCTCTTTGTTCTTCTTGGCGTCACCTCAAACGGGGGCCCTTTCGGTTTTTTCTGCAGTATTGCTTTAACTGCCATGTGGGACTTACATATCTCGTCTATAGTTTGACTCATTATCAGGGCCATTGAAAGAACGGCCTCAATTCCGTCTTTTGCCTGTATTGAATTGTCCTTCAGCATTAAACTGGAGGCAGTATGAACATTTTCCTGGAGGCAGTCAAAAGTCTTCCTGTGACTCTCCATCAGTCTCTCCATATGTTCGAATTCATTGTGCGTTGACCATCGAGGCTTTCACTCGATCGGAATCAACGGCGGGATTTACCATTACTGGGATGCCCGCTTGCGGTAGTTTCTTTGTACTACACACTTTATCCATGGTTGGTTTATTGTTTGGGGTTCCTTCCTCTAGTCTGTTTGGTCCATGGGGTATATTTCATATCTGCTCCACCCTGCGAGCATGTTGAGGAAGCACCACCCAGGTGCACGGACCGCCCTGGCGCCTCGGTCTTCCACACCCGCCGAGCTTCCCCTATCCGCCACCTAGGGAATGCGCCGCGTACGGGGTATCAGACATCTCCACGCGGATTATTATTATTATTATTATTATTATTATTATTATTATTATTATTATTATTATTATTATTATTATTATTATTATTATTGCTGAGGGAAGATCTGAACAGCGATCCCTGGGGATTGGGGTATAAAATCATAACACGCAAATTGGGCGCGTTCAAAAAGAACGAGCCCATGAACGAGGAAGTGATGGATGGTATCGTCCATACCCTTTTCACCACTCATCCCAAACGACGACATGAGCCCCTGGCACCAGACGGCCCGGAAGTACCGCTCTTCACCAGAGTGGAGTTGGAGAGCGCGGTGCGCCCGATGAAGAACGGGAAAGCACCAGGGCCAGATGGTCTTCCGGCAGAAGTGCTGAAAGCGGTGGCTAGGAGCCATCCTAAACTCTTGCTTAGCATGTAGAACTCGTGTCTTCGGACGGGAATATTCTATTCCCGTTGGAAGGAGGCGAGGCTTATGCTGATAAGCAAGGGCAAGTGTATGCTGGACACCGCCGGGAAACTCCTGGAGAAGCTAGTGAGACCCCACTTTCAGGCGGCGCTAACAACATCCGGTGACCTTTCCGATAGGCAGTTTGGCTTTCGGAGAGGGAGGTCCACCATTAACGCTATCCAGGAGGTAGTGGAGGCGGCCAGGAGCACGGAAAGGGGAATTCATTTCTCCCGACCGATATGTCTCCTGGTGACACTAGATGTCAAAAACGCCTTCAACTCGGTCAGGTGGTCAGTCGTGCTGGGGGCATTAGAGCGGGACTTCAAGGTACCCGGGTATCTACTCCGACTTATCGGGGATCTGAGGACCGATTTATTCTGTACGACACGGCGGAGGGCTCCAAGCGGAAAGAGCTAACGTCTGGTGCGGCCCAAGGCTCCATCCTGGGACCCGATCTATGGAATATATCCTATGACGAGATCAGAAAGCTGCTTCCTGATCGGGTATGCGGATGATGTGGCAGCGCAATATGACGCTGGCACAGATGCGACTCGATCAGGTCAAGTGTAGAATTCGCCATTGGATGGGCGATCATGGGCTGGAACTAGCGGAGGCCAAAACTGAGGTCGTGCTCTTCACGAAGAAGCGTGCCCCCAGAGTGCAGCCGCTAACCATCGGTGAGGTGTCGGTTGAGACCAAGGCAGCCGTGAAGTATCTGGGAGTGATGCTAGATACGAGGCTCATCCTCTGGGATCAAATACGGAGGTCCGCGAAGAAGGCTGCCGTGGTGGTGGCCTCCCTCTGCAGGGTAATGGTAAACGTGGGCGGACCACGGCCCTGCATCAGGCGGCTGCTACTGCGTGCGGCCGAGTCCGTGATGCTTTATGGTGCTGAAGTCTGGGCCGACGCGCTGCGATACGAAATGTATCGGAAGCGGCGGTACAAAGGAGATGCGCACTTCGTGTAGCATGTTTGTATCACACGGTCTCGGAAACGGCATCCCTAGTGATCGCTGGGGTAATCCCGGTCGATCTCCTGGCCCAGGAGCGGAGGTTCGTTCACCAGATGAAAGGGACTCTTAGCCAAATCGAAGCCAAAAAGCAGGCCAGGAAACGATCCCTAGCCTGCTGGCAGGACCGGTGGAAGCAGAATACGAGCGGATGGTGGACCGCTAGGCTAATCAGCCAGGTGGGCCCGTGGATCGGTCGGCAACACGGGGAGGTCAACTATTACCTCACCCAGATGCTGACTGGCCACGGGTACTTCCGCGCGTACCTGCACCGAATGGGTAGACTGGCAGATCCCAGTTGCTCATACTGTGGGTCCGCCAAAGAGGATGCCCACCACTTATTTTTCGTGTGTGGGCGGTGGGCGGTGCAGAAAGAGCAGTTGGCCGCCGATGCGGGAAAGGTCCTCCCGGAAAGCATCGTCCCCCATATGCTCTCTAGCGAGAAGAATTGGGGGAGGGTCGCCATCTTTGCCAAGGATATCCTCAGGCGAAAGAAGGCAGACCTCCCCTAAGGTAAGCAGGCGGTTATTTGAAGGAAGCAAAGTGCCCCGATGGCAATCACCCTGGTCCCCTCCCCGAAGTAATGCCTAACAGCGGATTCCGAGGCGGGGTTTTGAGCCAGGGCGGGGAGGTCCCCTCGATGCACTCCCGCCAACTCTGGTCTGCAGTTTTAACTGCGGGGCGCAGTCGGCGGGCATGCATCAAGCGGGTGAGGTTTCAGTGGGTAGGCCGGCACCTTCTATGCCGGAGAGTCCCACACACCAGTCTGCCCCCTGACGGTCTATTACAGATTTCCTCCCTCCTTCAAAAAAAAAAAAAAAATTTTATTATTATTTTATTGTGACTGTTTCTATTAGTTTCAGCAATTTAATTTTAATTAATAATTTTAATATGTTTTTTTATTTACTTAAGTTGTTTATCTTACTTTGCAAACTTTGGAGGGACTTATCGTGGTTATGCTATGTAATGTAGTGAAAAATTCATGGTCATAAACGAACTAAAAAATTTTAGTACTTGGAAAGCAATTGATGAATCTATAACGGGGAGTTAATATTTCGAATAAAAAGCTTAAAGCAAAGCCTGCAACACACCGCTAGCAACGCACGGCTAAGCAATACCGTGCTTTTTCTCGGTATTGTTGGTTCTGAGTTTTCTCTCTAACTCCTCTTCTGCACAACTGCTCAGATCAGTTGGGGATGAGTGCCTCACACTCACCTGTGCGCGTAGGCGGCGGAGTCAGGGAGAACTGTGAGGAGAAAGGAAGCGCGGACTAGAGGCGCGAAGTAAGGTCGAAAAAGAAATAACGCGAAGATTTGCTAATAGAAAAGATCAATCCGTTTATTGAAACTTAGCTTTAACGGATCGCGATGTCACCCGGTCGAAAGAGCGATAAGGGCCGGCGTGCATCGCGACAATACAAAAAAAAAAAAAAAAAAATCTTTGAATCCGCGCCTAACCGAAGCTACTAATTGTGCGCCCGCAATAAAATAATAAAATTGAAACAATGCATGATTGATCAGCCGCTTGCCGATCCTAAACACTCTCGCAATATAGTCGAGCGAAAGAGTGAAGTGTTACACTTGAAATTAAATCAGAACACTCGTGGAGAGAGAGAGAGAGAGAGAGAGAGAGCTCCGTGAGCGAGTCGATCGCGACCGAGCGGAGCCGAAGCTACACGACCGCCGGCAAAATGCGAGAAAGTTTCTCTTGCCCGAAAGTAGCTGAGTCACGGCAGACTCGCTACCTCTCTAACTTTTCTTATTCGCCGTGCAACCGTTGCTGCACGTCTTACTCTCCCCTCCACTCTTCCCTTCGACGCGAACAATTATCGCGTACGTCGCAAGTGTAACCGGGGTTCGTCGCCTCCACCAGTTCGCTGATAAAACGTATATTACTTACGTCGCCGCTCCAACGAAAGCGCGGGATTCCGGCGCTCGCCGCTTCGCTGGGCCGGATAACCCCGCTCGTTCAGTCGCTCGTAGAATGCCTGGCTCAAAACACCGGGCCGCTGTGCTAATATTGCGCTGCCTCGCACAGCTTCGCAATCAGTCCAAAATGCGCTCGCACGACACAAGAGAAACCGAAACACAATCGAAAACGCGGCAATCAGAATCACGCTCGGTATCGAAAACACGTGGCGGTTTTAATGGCTGCCGGGAAGCTTCTGTCTTCCCGCGCTCGTATCACAGTCTTCATGCTCGCACGCGCCCTCAACGTCGTTATTGTCGCGATAACGGCGTGACAGTCGCGAACGCCGTTACAAATCATATAATACCGCCTAATTTAACATGACACTTAAGACGTTGTGTTAATGACGTTGATAAATTTTAACTTGAATTTCACCTGTTAATAGATAAGATAATAGTAATTATTTCATAACATTTTATTTATAATATAAATTAGTTGTTTCATTGATTTTATGTTCTCTATGAGAAAGCTTTGTGCCAAAATAGGTTGGCAGCGTTTTTAAGTATATTTTGACTTGTTATGGTCTAAATATAAGATTTAAATCGTGAAAAAATTTTTTTTTCGATATATATTTATATATATCTATGAATACACGTGTATACTTACAAATATAAGTGTATAAATATATCTCTAAGGATCAGCACAATTATTTACAAAGATTATTTTAAATTGCAGATTGTTTCAATCCTTCGATTTTAATTTTTTTCAGTTTTCCTTGTATGTACATTCCAATGTACATTGGGTCTGAAAGGGTTAACGTCAAAGAGTATCAAAGTATATTCAATGACATTTGCTGGAATTGCTGTGACATTACTACCACATGGAAAGACTACACAAAACATTTGGCTTGCCAGTTCCGATGTATCACGATTCATCATAAATTATCAAGGCGCAATCAAAAGAGAGTCAATTTTTAAAACAAGGAGATGTATTTATCTGGGATGAAGCTCCAATGGCTACAATAATTTGCTATTTGGAGGAAAAATTATTATACTAGGAGGAGTATTCCGACAACTTCTTCCAATTAAAATTAGAGGAACTAGATGCGAAATTCTGAACCTTCGCATTAAATACAGCGAACTGTGAATATATTTTAAAAAGTTTATGCTTACCACAAATATGAGAGTACTACACAATGAAGTAAATTTTGCAACATTTTTGTCAGAAGTTGGCAACGGAACATTAAATTACGTGCACGACATTAATTTTCCTGAAAATGGCATTTTTCCTAGAAATAGTAATATAGCTTATCAATTATTCGGTAAGTTAATCGAACAAAAATGATTTGAAGATATGAGTAAATGTGCTATATCATCAGCTCAAAATATAGATGTTGATGAAATCAACAAACGAGTTGCAAACTTATTGGATGTAACAAGTGAGCGCGTATAGAGAGTACTGATAATTGTAATAACGGCAAATTAAATGAAATGCATTTGCCAGAATATTTAAATTCCTTAAATCCATCCAGTCTACCTCCTTACGAATTACGTTTAAGAAAAACTGCATTGTGATACTTATTAGAAATATAAGTAGCCATGAAGGTTTATATAACGGTACAAGATTGTGAATAATAGATTTTTCGAACCATTTTAACGGCGATAATACTGGCCATATTGTATTTATAAACCGGAGCACATTGTACTGTGAAAATGAATATCCTTTGACGTTTCAAAGAAGACAATTTCCAATTAAATTAGCTTTTGCAATGACTATTAATAAATCACAAGGCCAAAAATTTAATAATCTCCTATTTCCTATTATATTAATCGGCTTCTGGCCTGTGGTCTGTGGTTAACCTTACCCTTCAAAAAGATTTTTGGTCCACTCTCGGTTTATTACTTCCGGTCTACTTCCGGCCTACTTCCGGTCTGCTTCCTATTTATTGATTCCGGTAAATTTCCGGTTTACGTCAGGCTTACTTCCGGTTTGAAACAAAATTTTTTCATTTCCAGTTTCTGAACACATAAAGTGCATCTGTTTTCAAAAAGTGCATATTTTTTCATAAAGTGCCACCATGTCATCGTATTATAACTCAACCATCACGATGTCGCTCGTTTGTATGCATGTGCATATGAAACCGCTGCCAATTCATTGGCCCTTCCTCCTAATTAATTTATCTTTCCAATATCACCTTCGAGATTCATTAAAAACAATCGCTGTATACAAACTATTCTATATTTAATTAATTATTTATTTTTGTATTATTATTTTATTTTTATATGCACATTTTAGAATTTAATGAACAGCAAACAAAATTTAAATAAAAATGCATGCGCTAAATCAAGCTTTCTATAAGTCATATAAAAAAATTATGTTCAATTCAAGAGCAAAAAGATAATTATAACCTGTTCTTACCTTTGACACTATCTTCGTTTTGAAGAAAATTAAATGAAAATTTCAAGAAAATTGAATTTTCTCTAGTAATTATTAGCCAAAAAAATGTAATTTTTTTTATTTTATTTGAATTATATTGCTGAAACCAATGTAAACAATCATATTAAAATAATAATAAAAATATGACTGTACTATGTTATATATATAATCGCGATACCATATATAATTTCAAATCGTTATAAAACAAAAACTAACAGATAAACTTTAAACATTCTTTTTAATTTGGAAAGTTTAGTTAAAAACGAAAAAGATAATGGTACTAAGATACAGCTATTCAAAAAATTGAAAAAAATAAATAAATAAATAAAACCTTAATATCTTTTGAACTAATAAGTTTCTTAAGCAGAAAAACTATATAGCTCTGAACATACAAAAGATCTACCTTTTCCCAAAATTTCAAATAATTTAAAGCTTTTTTACTCCCGTAATCGTTGGACATAGAAAACTCTTTTTTTTTCATTTTTCAGCTTTTTATTCAAAAAATAATTGACAAAATGGCTTGAAATTTTTACATTTTATAGCTCTATATATTCTTAATTACCAAAAATTCAAATCTTCAGAGCAATTTAAATTAAGAATTATAAACTTTTTTAAAAAAACACGTTTTTGTTAAAATCAAAAGAACCATAAAGGCTTGAGTAACTTTTTTTCTCTGAAATTTTAGGTATTTTTATGCTCTTTAAAATGGTCTTTTTTCGATTCAAATATCTCAATCATATGATTAAAAAAAAGTAAAATTAAATTTTTCGAAAATCGAAAATTTGCGATAAAACAAAAACAAATAAGCTAAACAAAAAAAGATTTTTTTGGCCGCCATCACAAAAAAAGTAAAAAAATGAGCTGTGAAAGATGCAAATCCGTCCAGTAGCAGCTAAAATACTGGCGTGACACACACAACACACACACACACACGCACACGCACACGCATACACCCGCGTTTTTTGAGAAAAATAAAGGAATCTATGAATTTAAATTAACAAAGAAGCTTAATAAAGAAGCCACGTAAACCCCTTAAATTAAAAAAAGAAGAAGGAAGGAATGGAATATCTAGTGACAGATATTTTAATAAACTGAAGGTGAATATAAGTATAAAAGTATTAACGTGAGCCAAGTATTGAATCCATATGTTTAATTCTGTACAAACTTGAGAAGGATGAGAAAATAGTCATCAAAACGTAAACAAGTAAAAAACCGCTGCCAAGTCATTGGCAGTTAGCTTCCTCCTAACTGATTTATTGTTCCATTATTATCTCGTTTTTATTATTTTTTTATTTTTATATGCACATTTTAGAATTTAATGAAAAGCTAACAAAATTTAAATATAAATTTTGTTATTGGAATATTTAAAATCCTAAAAAACAGAATTTTTGAAATTCCTTGCTCAAAGCTCGATTTCGCGCCAGCTTGAATAAAAATCAAGCACCAAATCAAGCTTTGTACAAGTGTTATAAAAAAATAATGTTCAATACAAGAAAGTAATGCTGATTTTAACTTGGTGTTACCTTTTCACACTATTTCGTTTTGAACAAAATTAAATAAAAATTTCAACTAAATTGAATTTTCTCTAAGTAATATTAATCACAAAAGTAATTTTTTGTATTTTATTTAAACTATATTGCTAAAACTAATGTAAAAACTCATAATAAACTAATAATATTAATAAAAATATGACAGTACTATGTTATATATATATAATCGCTATACCATACATATCTTAAAATCGTTATAAAACAAAAATTAGTAGATGATAATTTAATTTAAGAACTAGCAGGAATTCCTCCCTCGCTAACGCTCGGTCGGTTGATTAACGTCTTTTAAATGATGGTTCATTTTTTTTAA
>JAWWML010022831.1:0-16289 GCA_035047165.1 Ormyrus rosae
TTATTTTGACTCTAATGAACGTTCTAACACATTCTTTGATACTTCTAGAACACATTTCTAAAATAAAAAAAAATTGAATTTCTTGATGATTTTTGACTGTACCCTACCCTTAAAGGGGTATTATACCAAAAAATTTCTAAAAATGGATAATTTTTTTATTATATATTTTGATTGTATATGTTATAATCTGTATGAAAATAAATTTCTATGCAAAAGTTTAAAAATTTACAGAAGTCATAGCACATAATACGAAAACTTTTAATTTTAGATTTTTTGAAATAATTTCTAAAAATGTTATAATTTATTAATAAATGATATCAGAACAATATATAAATGTGTAAAGATTTTTAAAAATAGGTTTTATCACTGAAAAATAAATTTTAATACAAAAATTTCAAATGTAAAGTTTTAAATATAGCGCGCGAATCGTACTTCAGTCGTTTAGCCACGGTCGTCGCAGCTACTTTTTGACAACCTATTGCTTTTAGTGAGTGCTACATGAGCGTTGAGGTTTACCGTGCTTGTTTATCCTATAATAAAGTAAGGTATAGAATCTTCAAGCATCGTCAAGGAAAATACCCCTGGACACAATAGTACTATTTCAAAGCAGGTAAATTTGAAAGTTCCATTATCACTTCAAGCTGTCAAGCTAAAAAAAGAACTTTCATTTTTCTGTTTCAGGTCCTATTTAGCTATGATTTTGAAGTGCTTTTTTATATATTGTTGTGTTTTAAATGCTATTTTAAAAATGCAATTGGTGTAATAAGTGCTTTTACAAATATGTAATTCTAAGCCCTATGCCAGCATTGTCTGATACTACCCCTACTGAAAAATCCCACCTGGGAACCATATGGGACCCACATGGGTACCATATGGGTTCCACGAATATTGTAGAAAAAAAAATTTTTCTCTAAAACTTCACTTTTGTCATAAAAAGCAAAAATATATTATTATAGTATATTTCGATACAATTGAGCGAAGTGAGTGATTTCCGCATAAGTCTAGTTTGTCGCCCGAATGAAGCGAGAGTGACACAAACACCCGTATAAGGATCACCCACTTTATTCACATTTATGGAACTTTATTTTGCTTTCTCAAAGAGAAAGCTTTGTAACGGCGAAAAAAATTCAAAGTTAAATTTGGTACATTTTCGTTATTTTCAACGTTTTTTCAATGGAGTTAGCGAAACGAGGTGAAACGAGTAAAGAGTAAATTATAAGTATGTCCTCGACGAGTGTAAAGTTTGTCGTCTTAGTGAAGCGAGTCGAGGACGGGAAGATGTAAAATTCGGAATCGTTACAATAATTTTATTACTCCGCATGCGCGTACTTTGTGCACGCTGTATGTAAAGCAGCTATTTCGCGCAAGCAAAATAAGCTCGAAAAGGCTAGTTTAAAAAAAAATAGTATATTTTTTAACGGAGTGGGCGAAACTCGCCTGTTTATGTTTACTAGTGATTTCATAGATCGGAAGCTAGTGACAGAAAAAGTGGAACAATTTTTTACAGGCTGCCTTTGATAGGGGAGGTACTTAAAGCCGTACAATACATATACATCTATCTATATACATAAACATAGATATACTGCATATGCAAAAATATCCAAAAATACATTAACGCGTGGAAAAAAATTTTCAATGCATATTTTGATTGCTTAAATTCCTCAAATTCCTTCGCCTGGGCTAGAAACTTCACACTCATCGAGGACATACTTATACTTTACTCATTACTCATTTCAACTCGTTTCGCGTACTCCATTAAAAAAAAAAAAAAGAAAAAAAAAATAACTTCCCATACATGTGAATGAAAAAAGTGATCCTCACATGGGTGTTTGTGTCACTCTTGCTTCGCTCGGACGACAAACTACAATTATGCGAAAATCACCCACTTCGCTCACTTGTATCGAAATATACTATAATAATATATTTTTGCTTTTTATAACAAAAGTGAAAGTTTATTGAACAAATTATTTTCTAGAATATTCATGGGACTCGTATGGGACCTACATGGGAACTGTTAAAGATGAGTTACGAAAAGAACAGAAATAATTTAATTTGTTTCTAAAATAAAGAAATAATTTAATTTATGATTTAAAAATTGTCTAAAATATTAAAATGAAGTAGAAATGATTGAACATAATAAATAGAAATTCCTATATATTATTCAAGTTACGAGCCTCGTGTTATAAACAGTCGCGGAATTCGGATAAACAAAGCGCGCGACGACCTGACCGTGGAGCGCGCTCGAAAAGTAAAAGACGTTCGGCTAGTTACGCTTAGCCTTCGGAAGGATCAACATCGGAGGACTATCGCGATGTAATCGCGACATATTAATACCGTGCTGCTCAACTTCGCGGACGTGTGATGATTTGAAAAATGTACGAATAAATTTTAATTTGTACAATAAAGGAAATAATATTTCTATCGTCAAAGGCAGGGTCTGCCTACGTCGTCTTACTGATGAGTCCAGCAGATAGACCTGGGACGAAACGCAATAAATTAAATGCGTTAATAATAGATTTGAAAATAAATATTTATCGTAAATAAAATCACTCGGTCAGTAGAAATTGCGTATTAGATTAATTTTGTAAGTTTTGTGTCTATTTCCGCATATGTAGTTAATAGGAACTATGTGGAAACCATGTGGGACCCGTATGGGACCCATGAGGGTCCCACCGCAAAATACCACATGAGTCCTACGTGGGTCCCATATGAGTCCCAGTGTGTTCCATGAGGGTCCCTCATGGTTCCCACATAGTTCCTTATGTGCGTCCCATATGGTTCCCAGATGGGTTTTTTCAATAGGGACAGACATTATGCTCCTTTTAACATCATGCGCATGGACTACTACAAGCCTCCATCTATTGAAGAGAGAATCATCATGTAGATGTTAGTTTATAGTAATGATCCTGATGTTCTTTGTCAATAGTTAATTCAGTCCTTTAATGACAGGGTTCGACAGAGAAATAATAGAGAAGAGTCATGTTAGTTTATCTTCATGAAATGGAAGTACGATAAGAAGAACTTAATCATTTTTGTTGACGTTTAAGAAAACTAGTGGTAATTATAGTTTAAAAATTGTGTCGTTGCAGATGAACATTTTCAGAAGAAAACAACAAATTCTGTTAATATTGTTTCTTGAAAACTTTAGTTTTTTGGAGTTTGGCGTAAGCCAAAGACTGAATGGATAGATGAATTGTCATCTAATAGTGCTTAAAATCTTTGTTTCTTATCTCTTTCCAGATTGAAGCTGGTTCTCTGTTGAAATATTTTGGTTTACTATTTTTAAGTTAAGAAAAATTGAGAAAATGAAAGAGCCGAGTTGGGTAAGCATGTAAAAAGTGCCCTTGGCAAAATCGTTATTCAGACTTAGTGGACCTTTTCGTGATCAAAAGTTATGAACTGACCTAAATTTTCAAACTCTTAGACCAATTAGGAGCTCAATGGGGCGCCGCTTCGTTTTCTTTTTGTTTTTTCATCATATCTCTGTCAATTTTCAACGTAACACAAAGTTTTTTTTAAGCCCTATAAAATGATTTTATTAAAAAAATGATTGGAGTCAAATTAAAATTTAGGCGGCGATTTAAAAATTTGAAATTGACACCATTTTTTTGTTCAAAGCTGCTACTTCGAAAAACTTCTAGAATCATTTTTGTATTGAAATTAATGTTTGTGAATTTTTTCAGATTTTGTCAGTTGGTGGAAGGGGGTAAAAAAATTAAAAACAACTTTTTCGATGATTTTTTCGAGTTTACATGACTACTAAATATCCAGATAGTGTTTTTTTCCATTTTTTCCTACAAACATAAATTTCCTGAAATCCTTTTAGATATTTATAAATGTATTTGCTTGCTAGACTAATTAAAAAACGCGATTTCAATTGTACAGAATCTATATAGATTTCCAAAAATTCATTTATTTCATTTAGTGTTTCTTAATTTAAAATATAAGCTATTGTAATAGCCTACTCAATATTGTCTTCGAGAAAAAAATTCAGTCTATTATTTTAAAAGAGAAAAAAATGGATACAGTTTTTACCCGTCCCACCCAGTCGTTCCCCCGCCCCTCTTACACATCCAAAATCTCCCTCCGTCTCTCCTCCAACCAAGCACTTACCCCATTGTTTTTAATGAATCTCAGAGATAATACTGGAATGATAAATTAGTTAGGAGGAAGCTATGTACCAATGGATTGGCAGCGGTTTTCATAAGTTATTATGTTACCTTTCCTTTTCTTATGATGGCACCTACCTCGCTAATCTAGTATTCCGTGGTCGAAAAGGCCTTAAAATTGTTTTAATCACGAAAAATACACAATGTACTGTGACCGCCAATTTTTAGTCCGACATCCCCTTAATATTAATTTTAATACAAAAATGATTCCAGAATTTTTTTTTGAAGTTGCACGTATGAACAAAGAAAAATGTTGCCAATTTAAAATTTTTAAATAGCCGCCTAAATTCGAATTTAACTCCAATCATTTTTTTAATAAAACCATTTTATAGGTCTTAAAAAACCTACATTTAAAAAAAAACTGTGTTACGTTGAAAATTGACGGAGATATGATGAAAAAACAAAACAAAAAAAAAAAAAAACAAAGCGGTGCCCCATTGGGCTCCTAATTGGTCTAGGAGTCTAAAAATTTAGGTCAGTTCATAAATAGTCTGAATAACGATTTCGCTAAGGGCACTTTTTACGTGATTATCCGGCTGAGCTTTTTGTTAAAATGAATCAATTTTTTTCCAGTTTTTCTTAATTGAAAAATAAGAAATCAAGATATTTCAACTTAAAAATAGCTTCAGTCTGGAATGATATAAAAAACAAAGATTTTAAGCCCTGTTTAATGACAATCCATCTATTGGTTCAGTCTGGGGCTTACGCCAAAGCAAAAAAGTTGAGGTAGCTATATCTCTGGATCAAATGGGCCTACAGAGTACAGTTTGGGCCCATTTGATCGTAATAAACTATATTTTTAATATATATTTTTTTATAACTCTTAATACTAAGGTTTTATTGTTTCAGGTTGCTTTTTTAAAGGCAAATAATGGGTATAATATCCCCTTAACACGCACGCAGACATCAGAGAGTCGATTGGTTTTTTGTTTAGGGAACACTAAAAATGTATAAAAATCAATAACATGTCAATGTTTGCTTATGTAAAAACACTTTCTATTACAGAATACGAAATCAGATTTTATAAATTTCTCAAGGACAATTCAATATGGCTACCCAAAGTTGACTAAAGTTGTTGCACCTACTGTGGAAATATTATGAATTATTTCTTTATTTAATCTCAAAAGTATTATTATACAAGTTTTATTGTATCCTTAAAATTTACAGTAATAGAAAAGTGCAAAATAATGTTAATAACAATCGTAATTAACATGACGAAACAGTGTGGCGAAAAAAATGCTCAAATTTAATAAAATATTTGAGTACTGGAGTGACTTCATTTTCCAGGTTTTTGAGGTCATTGAGTTCGAATGTAATGTTAGATATGCATTTCCTTGAACAAAAAATTCAATATGGCGAACATGAAAATTCGAAAAATAAGTATTTTCCAAAAAATACATGTACTTACTGTTCTCCAATGTTTTAAGATCGCTTATTAGTTCGAATTTGATGTTAGATTTACATTTTCTTTAATGGTATATTCGATTTAGTATCGTTTTTATTTTTTGTTTTAAATTTTAATTTATATATGATATATGAAAATCGTCTATTTCTTTAGAAAGCTATTTGGTCAAAAAATGTCATATATAATATGGCGGGTTATCATATTTTAATACTTCAAGACCCAACTAAAAGTTGAATTTAGTAGTGTAACGGGGTAGTTTTTCTCAATCACAAGAAATAATCACTATTTCGATTTAGCCGGGCGTCTCTCTTACGCATCGGTTCAGACGTGTGCAACGCTGCGGCTCTTCAGCTGCTGCAGTTTTTCCCCGTCAGGTGTCACTCTTGCCTAGCTAGCTGAAATCCGCGAAACTTGATTGTCGGTAGCGGGAGGATTCGGGGAAATGAGCTCGCAAAATAACTCAAAGTGGTTAGATAAAATTGGTTCACGCTGTGGACGTGAACCGTTTATGAAAATTAAGTTGAAGTCAGAATCAAAACAAATATAACATTAAGGTCGTCCAGATCGAGGCTTTATTTGCGCACGATCGGCCGCTGCCGATTTAGCCGCTACGTCGGTGCCAGCTATCGAAATTCAGTAATCGAAAAGACGCAAAAGGCGCAAACCTACTATTGTTGGCCAGCCGCGTTCGCTAGGATGTCTCTCTCTCTCTCTCTCTCTCTCTCTCTCTCTCTCTCTCTCTCTCTCTCTCTCTCTCTCTCTCTCTCTCTCTCTCTTGCAAGTTTGCCTCTTTAGGTAATTTAGATCTGACAATTTAAGTAGCAACTTATGTAAAACGAGAGTACTTTATTTCAAGAAAAAAGATTAAAAACGTATTTTTTTGTTAGTATAATTCAAAATATTGCTTATGAAAGTAAAAATGTGGTTTGAGACAGTAAAAAGTTTTATTTTTTATCCGATTTCAATATGTCTAAGCTGATTTTGTTCTTTATATATTTACCTATAAATTAACGCGGGAAATTGCAAAATAATTTATGAGGATAAAGTTACACTTAATTGTTTATGTAAAAACGCGTCAGCTGCTGGGTTTTTGGATCCAGGAAAATCTGTATCCGTTAATGTCATAGTTGAGAGTATTATATTGCATAAGAAGTAGTTTGACGTTGCTATTCGAATGTTTTAAGACATATAAACATACTCTCACTCACTCAAACCCGTTTATGTGCCATACCTTTATACCCCCCCGCCCGCACACAGCCGCACATCCACACACATACCCACATCCGCGCGCGCACGCCCATACGTTTACACACCCCCATGCATGTACACACGCGCACGAACAACACATATATGTGTGCATATACACGTATACACACTGTTTATAATATGAATCCTAACCCTACACATAATGCGAGTGGTGTTTTCTTTTATTTTGAGTACAGATTCTCCTGACCTTAGACTCTTCATATCTCTAAAACTGGCAATTTTTCGACGTTAGATCATGAGGATTTTTGATCAGGATATAATGAAATATAAAATACAATATTTTCAGCCCATTTGATTGTACCCCCTTTTTGCGGGGTCCTTTGCACTTCTATGCAGTATGTTTCTGTCGTCGGGTTTCGAATCAACAAAAATTAAGCATAAAATTCGCTTTTTTTGTCCATATAGAGGGGAGCGGAGCGAGAGTCACGGGATCCCTCGTTTTTGGGTGGTACCATATTCTAATAATTATTATTAAAAATTTCCGACAGATCATTTTCACCTATCTTAATGGGGGGGGGGGGTGGAGGGGTACCATGTCGACTCAGCGACCTCGAAAACATAAAAAATGAATGCTGCTTAAGTACTCAAGTATTTTATCAAATTTTAGCCATTTGACTGCTATATTGATTCCCCCATGTTGACTACGATTTTTATTAATATGTGATAATAATATCATTGTACAGTGACTAAAAATACAAATAAATATTATTAATAAAAGTCTTCTAGTTTCCTTTAAATTTATAAGTATCAAACTGTCGTATATTATTTTTCCGCATGTATTAAATCCATTTCAGACAATAATCTTTTATGATAATTATTTTCAGAATCAATAATTTTAGTATTATTTAAGCCGAATTCATGTTGTGTATGTTTTAAGTGCATATACAGCACATACGTTTCAGTTCTTATTTAATATTTAGGATAAAAGAAGTCTGGGCAGAAGTTTCTGGGCTTATTTTCAAGCGTTTAAGTGAATCTAGAAAATCCATAAATCTCTGGAAACTGTTTGCATAAGCCAAAAATTGCAAACTTTACAGGAAGAAACATTTAAAATCTACCTAATATTAATTTGTTGTTTCTTCGGTCCTCGAAATCGTGACTCAGCACGTTTAGTATTTTATTATATTCTTCGTTGTATATATAATCATGATTTATCATCTCGAGCTAGTGTGAGCGAGCGAGAATTTTGGCTAGTACACAATTAAGTTTTTACGAATAACTAATACTTGTCTTTGGAGCACTCCCGCGCCCTTGATACGTTCACTTCTTATTAATTTAGTTATTCGAATGTATCAATTTCTAACTTTATTTTATAATAAATAATTTTATAATAATATTGTTTGAAAAATATTGAAAAATATCTTTATATTTATTAACGGAGATTATCAGTCGCCAACAATATTGTTTTAAAAATATAGAAAATATATAATTAACACAGTAATTGTAAATTATTAAAATATTTTATTGTTTTTAGGCAAATGTTGCGGCTTCTCAAAAACGAGCAAGAACTCGAATAACTGACGAGCAGCTGAAAATTCTAAGGGCACATTTCGATATAAACAATTCCCCCGGCGAAGATCAAATTATAGATATGGCTGCTCAAAGCGGATTACCACCAAAGGTAATAAAGCATTGGTTCAGAAATACTTTATTTAAAGAAAGGCAGCGAAACAAGGATAGTCCTTATAACTTTAATAACCCGCCAAGTACTACGTTAAATCTTGAGGAATATGAAAAAACTGGTGAAGCGAAAGTAATGCCTCTGAATTCAATTCCAAGTGTTAATGTAACTGATATAAATAAAAAAGATGAAAAACAAATTCCTTCATTAGCCCTCTCTGTAGAAACTTGTTTAGCAACTCACAATGAAATTAAACAAGAATATTTCGATCATAATGTAATTCAAAATTCTCAAGAAGAACATCATTCTCCTGAAAGCTCTGGAGATCAACATTCAAGGCCGCAATCTCCAGCAATATCTTCTATTTGTACAAGTGCACCTCAAGATGTACCGTCAACAGCAGCAGCGTCTTCGGTTGGTCAAGCAACACCAATGCTTCCTCCAAAAATAGCTCCTCAAAATTTTGTCAATTCTAATCTTCAAGCTACAGGTGCGGTTTCAACAAATACTTCACCAATTTCATTATCAGTTCAACGTTCTAATAGTCCTTCCAGAGGGTCTGATTTTTCCTTTAATGGTAACAATAACGGAAACAGCGCCGGTAGTAATAATTCAGGAAAAAGGGCAAATCGAACACGGTTTACAGACTATCAAATAAAAGTGCTTCAAGAATTTTTTGAAAATAATGCTTACCCAAAAGATGATGATTTGGAATATTTAAGTAAGTTATTAGGATTGAGTCCTCGGGTTATTGTTGTCTGGTTCCAAAATGCCAGACAAAAAGCTCGAAAAGTATATGAAAATCAACCTCCTCTTGAACCTGTCACTTCTGGTGGTCGAGATAACGATGACGGAACAGGAAGATTTCAAAGAACACCTGGTTTAAATTATCAGTGTAAAAAATGTCTTCTTGTTTTCCAACGATATTACGAACTTATACGACACCAAAAAACTCATTGTTTCAAAGAAGAAGATGCCAAACGTAGTGCTCAAGCTCAAGCAGCTGCAGCACAAGTAGCAGCTGTTCTTAGTTCTGAAGATAGCAATAGTAGCTCAAATACGACAACTAATACAATGCAGTCCACATCAATAAATATTCAGTCAGTTTCAGAACAATCAAATTCAAACCCTACTTTTCTTCAACATCAAACAACTCAATCCCATATATCAAGTCCACAATTTATTCAATCTGAATCAAAAGAAGAAAATTTCCAATGTGATAAATGTAATCTTGTTTTTAGTAGATTTGAATTGTGGCGTGAACATCAACTGGTACATATCATGAACCCAACTCTTTTTCCACCCAGCTATCCACCAGATTCGGCATTTGGTATTTTACAACAACAAGCATTAAATAACTCTAGCTCTTCTACAGACATGACTCATTCATTACTTAATATTATACAAGAAAGAAAACGAAAGTATGATGATTATGAAGATGGCCATAATACTGATAATAAATCAAATTCTGATCATAATGAGCAACCAAAAGACAAACGTTTACGCACAACTATTCTTCCGGAACAACTTGATTATCTATACCAAAAGTACCAAATTGAGTCTAATCCATCTCGAAAAATGTTAGAAACTATTGCTAGAGAGGTCGGTTTGAAAAAACGAGTAGTCCAAGTTTGGTTTCAAAATACACGAGCACGTGAAAGAAAAGGACAGTTCCGTGCGCATAGTCAAGTAATTAATAAACGATGTCCATTCTGCCCTGCTCTTTTTAAAGTAAAATCTGCTCTTGAATCTCATTTAAATAGTAAGCATAACGATCAGCTCGTACGAGGTGAGATTAATATTGATAACATTCCTGATGAAGAATTATCATTAGAATCCTCACCGTCAAATCCTAGTACTCCGAGTATGATGCCTCCTTTATTTCCGTCTATTAATAGCGAAGTAGAAGCTTCATTAAAAAAATATTATGAAGAATCAATGAAACGTTATATTTCAGAATTACAGGCGCATGCCAGTAATGGAAAACAAGATGTTACTAATTCACCTTTCCTTGTTAATAGTACTGAGTCTCCACTGGATTTAAGTAAACCTGTTGATTTGAGCAAATCTATAAAAATAACTTTTAACAATTTAAGTAATTTGATGGATGAAAATAATTCACAGCAAATTCGTAGTGGCAGCGATTGTGGTCCGCTTACAGATATATCAGAAAAGAGTGTTTGTGATGATGACAGTATGAGTGAGACAACAGAATTTTTGGATGATGAAAGTAGCCCTACTAGTCCTGCATCAAGTTCTCAAAGTTCCAAACAAGGAATAAGTAATAGTATTGGCAATAACACTTTTTCATGTGCTGGAAATAATACAGCAGTCCAAACTGGGGGAAAACGATATCGAACGCAAATGTCAACAACACAAGTAAAAGTCATGAAATCATTATTTTCTGATTACAAAACTCCAACAATGGCTGAATGTGAGATGCTAGGAAGAGAAATTGGACTTCCCAAAAGAGTTGTTCAGGTAAGAATTTGTTTAAATTTATAATGCTTCTTTTTATACATTTTATAGAAGTAATACCTAAAAACAATTTTTTTAAAACTGAAGTTCTTTAGGCGTTGATGATTCTTGATGCCTTAGATGAAGAGTTAACCATGAAATGAACGAGCGAGCGGGATGTTTCTTATTATCTCATTTATAAAAAAATAGTAATCATAAAACACTTTTCATACGTTTTGTAAAGTTTAAAAACCAGTCTACTTATTCATAAATTTTACCGATTTTAATGTAACTTTACTCTTTATAATTTTTAGTTCTAAATGTTCGAGTCAATTTACCTTTGACATATACCAATATAAATTTGAAGTCAGAAACTATAATCTTATTTAGTAGAATATTGTTTTTCCACAAACTATTAAATAAAAAATAAAATCTGAATGTAATATTGATATACAATTATTATAAAAAATCTCTTTTACTTTCAACCTTAATTCTCGGATTCTTCTTTTATGTTAAGATTAAAAATGTGCTTGTTTTAAATTTTACCATCAAATTCAACAACTAATCAGATTGCAGCCACTTCATCCGGTCATGACTTTTTTAAAAGAGGAATTACTTGATAAAAATCTTTAACTAAATTTACAGTAGGTTGTTGTCTAAAATTTAATGTGTTCACATTAGAACAAACTTTACTATTTTAAATGTAACGATAAAAAGGTAAAAAAGAATACACAATAAAAGGTATTTTATAGGTTTATTGTAATATTAAATACAGTGATTCGAACTCCAAGGATTGCATCTCTTAGAACTATAAAAATGTGTTTTTAAACTTTTTGCTCTTCAAAAATTCTAATTATAAGAATCATTAAACCTTAATCAAAATAATTTTATTTTAAAGAAAATGTAATTCTAAAGTACACAATTAATAATTCATTTAAGTATAATTTTTCGGACATAAGTGTATTATAAAGAGTTTAAATAGTTTAAACTAATAAGTCGTATTATTTGAGAAAGTTTAGAAATGCTTAGGTTGGAAATTTAGGTTAAAAGATTTTAAATTTTTTAATTAAAACTTACACCTTTATTTATTCTACACAGGTACTTATTGATCCACCTTCGCACTAATAAAAGAGGTAGTTAATCCTCTTGAAATATTTTTTTTTCTAAAAGAATCCGAAGCACGTGTAATAATGAACTAGAGTTCATAATTATATTTTCTTTAGAATTATTATTATTAATAATATAATAGATAATTTTTCAATTTTATGAAAACTAAAAGTTAAACAACATTTTTAGCCTCTTAAAAAATAAGAAATGTAACTCTTGGAATTTAAAACGCTATATTTAATATCATTATTTAATAATAAACAATTTCCGATTGGTTTAAAAAAGACTTTGGGCTAGAAAAAAGATATCGTGATAAATCTTTTGGGTGACATTGGAGGGTACTTTCACTCCAAATCTCTTGTTTTTTACCCTCTAAATGTAGTTAACTGTCATTGAAGTCGGTTGCTGGACAGTACGATATTCTTCCTTCTAAGGCGGATTTATTTACCGCTTCTAAGAATATTTACCTTTGTACAGATATTCGTGTAGGTATGTGTAGGCTTCTTACACTTCTAAGCCAGAGCTTAAACCTCAGCTCACTTGTCCTCTCACGGCTTCCTTCTCTATCCGTGCCGTTGCTCGCAAAAAACATTAATAAAAATATCTTACTATGTATAATATAATAAGAAAAGTACTATAAAATATTTCTCATCGAAGCAACAAATCTTCCACCGAACTCTAATTATATCATATGTTAGCAAGATATCTAAATGCCAATGAAAATATGGGAAGAACTTCTGATAAGACCAGTAACTTCAGTATTATTGCAGGTTTCTATTCTTTCTAGTAAAATAAATAGAATAATAATAAAAAGACTGCAGAGCTCTTATCAAACTGATGATCATTACACCCTGGCAAATCCACAATAAAGGTACCATTGTTATAAAGAAGTTCTAAGTTTCTACAAACATCGTAATATCTGGAGTACAAGAGCATGACTTTAGATTATGTTGAATTGAAGCACTTTTATCCCCAGTCCTCGCACAATTTAATAGTAAACCATTGACCTAAATGGATCAGCTTTTCGAAGTCTTTTTAATTTCTGCATACGTTGCTTCAATCCGCTAGTTATGGAACGTTTGCAATACTAGACATCATTCAGCGCATTTCGCGTGTACCATTTTTCTTCGTGTTATAAATGTAAATTTTCTATATAATTTAGTTTTAATTATTTTAAATGATAAAATTATTAGATAATTTTTATAAAATAAAGAGACAACATTTTTTTTCTATTTTAATTTAATTATTTAGTTCTAAATAGTTAAATATAAAAATTCAATTTCAAAACTTGAAACTTAGCGGATGTAGTGGATCCTCGCACTCAATTTTTATAGATCAATCAAAATTAATATTTAAATGCTTCACAATATATGGCTCTGCTTTTTTAAAGAGAGGAATATATTTGGGTGTTTTACATTATAAGCATTTAAAACTAAGAAGAGTTTATTCAGGAATATCGCTATTTTGCGGTTTTTGTCAAACGTGAAAGCGAGTAAAAGAGCTAAATTCTTTTAATATAAAACTTCTGCATTCTTCATTTTATAGAAATATATAAAATAATATCCTTTCTTGCATTCAGCATTCCTAGCCATTTGATCGGGAGGTTGTCAACATTTATTTTGGGAAATTTTGCCTTTATAAAAATATCAGCTCTAATATCCTCAATTGTAGCAGCATCCTTGATATCAGTAGATTATTTCATAAAATAGTAACTTTATTGCCTGAAATTGAGGTTGAGATACTCCACAGTCGAGTTTGACTCCAGAAATTCGATTAATAATTATATTGTTTCCCTTCTTTTAAAATATTTAAGTCTCTCAAATAAAAAATTAGCAAGTTCAGTGTATAAGTGTTTATTCTCCATGCTATTAAGGTAATCAGTTGACATCAAAACACCTTTAATTTTATTTAACCTTTTAAGGTTTTTGGAGTCGCTGATTACGAATCTGCAATTAGATTTGTTTTTTTTTTAGAAACTACAAATTCGAAATCGCCATTTTGAATCCGCCATTTTGTTTTTTGGGAACTAAATAATTGTTTTATCAAGAGTGTAGCACATAGCGGTAATGTTTTGGCTTTCATCCATGTCAATAGATCAAATTTATTTGAAGTGGGAAAATTTAATATATACTTTACCCTCGCAAGCCGGAAAGCCAATATATTGGCTCGACCCATGATCAATTTATGATATGAGATAGCATTTTTACTCATTTTCTTAGAGGAATAAAACTTACCAAATGCCGATTCTTTAAAGGCCCATTAGTGAAAATTTTTCAAAAAATGAATTTTTCTTTTTACTATTATCATATTAGATACATTTTACTTTCAAAAATAAATGTTTAGACATCAACACTACAATTTTTGAAGTTATACTTGTACATCACAGGGCGCAGTGCTGCTATAATGCTATAATGGCTATTCGTAATACAATATATATTTATACCACTCTAACCTCAAAATCATTTTTCGGCGCTCGTGGTATAAAATAATGTTCGATACTAGTGTTTAAGATGATTATTTACCTCGTGAGACATATTTCGCCCGAGCGAAGCGAGCTTCCACACCCGTGTCGAAAAGAATTATATTATATACACTACTTGTATCTTACACGATGTTAGGTCAGTGTGCCTACAGTTCGGTCTGAAGAGAGCGAACAGTAAAATGGTGAGTTTGTTTATTTCGAAATCCGCTTCTGTATTTAGATCGGTAGATAAGTGTTCTGAAGAATGGCAATGCATCGTGCAATCTGTGTTTCAGGTAAATATTAAAGTTTAACTTCAAAGGCTGTCAAACTAAAAGAGCACATTTCTTTCTGTTTCAGTTTCATCTTCAGGTGACTGTAATTATAGCAAGGATAGTGTCCTGCAATTCTAACGTTTTTGTATTAGTGCTAATATTTTTCTAGCTCTTCATAAATTGTTAAAGTGCAAATTATTTATTGATGCTTGTTTTAAATATAAATTTCTCAGCAATGTACCAACGTTGGCTGCAGTTATTAGGATATTATTAGTATTCTGATAGTTTTACGATTTTAGTCTACGGTTGGGTAATTTAAAGAGAGGATTGACAAATAAAGTGCCGAAGGCTTCTAGCTCAAGAATTGCGTAAGTCTTATGTTCAGTAAAGTGCACATAAAACAGGCTTTCTGCAATGCAAGCGCAGACTGTGTTACCAGGGAAGTGTTGTACATATCCAAAAATAACTCTGGAACTGTTTTTATGCTCGCTTTCAGTGCTATGTTCGGGATTCCATCAAGGCCTGGTGCTTTGGCGTTTCCGAATCTACCACAGGCATTCAGTAGTTGCTCCTCTGTCACTGTCGGGATTGACTCCACATCATTACATTCTACTAAGAAACGGATCTCTGGCTGTTGTGGGAACAGCTCTGCGACTATCTTTTTCAAAAAGTCAGAACTCGTAGGTGATGGCATTAGTTGGCTTCTCAGTCTTGCCATTACCACTCTATACGGTCTACCCCACGGATCACTATCGACTTCATTCAAGAGCTCTTCCAAGTATTTCTTCTTATTGTGCTTGATGGCTTTACTTAGCTTACGGCGCACCTCTTTGTATTTCATCTCCAGTTCCGCGTAGTTGGCTTTTTTCCGTCCACGCTGAGCCAGTCGCCTTGCCCGCATGCACTCTTTGCGTATCGAGGCAATTTCACTGTTCCACCAATGCACTGATGGAAGCCTGCTGGCTGTACGCTTTCGTGGCATAGTGGCATCACAAGCCTTCTTCACTCTCGTGATGATGTCATTTGCCCTCTCTGTAGCACTACTACCATTGATCGGACGATTGTCCGAGGCTCCCGGAACGTGCTGTAATCAAAGGCGCTTGCCTTCCAGCCAATTCCATTGATCTTCTTGGGTGGAGTTTTGGCTCTCCAGACACTAGAGACTTTCCAGGATATTACTCGATGGTCGCTGGCGGTATAGATATCCATGACCTCCCACGTGTAGTGACCTCTGAGATGGGTGCTACTCACGAAGTTGAGGTCCTCTATCGATGCTGCCTCGCTTCTTGCAAATGTGGGTTCGTCTCCGCTGTTCATTAAGACCAGGTCAAATGTAGACATCGCTTCAAGCAATATTTACCCCCCAGGGTTGTTTTCCTTACTGCCCCAGTCGACTGCCCAGGTATTGCCACGGGAGAGTGCTGCTTCGCATGCGTAGTCAGTCCGTCTACAAAGTCGGTAAACTCGCTCATAGTCAGGCTAGGTGGAGCGTAACAGCTGTAGAAATATATTCCGCCCAGTTTAGCAC